>KN469232.1:0-31064 GCA_000787095.1 Periophthalmodon schlosseri
TGCACTGTTGTTCTATCCATACTGTATATTTTTTTGTATTGTATTTATTTGATCGTATTTTATTTTACTGTTCTTTGTTTTATGTTGCACCAGAAAACCGAAGCCAGTTCCTGGTTTGTGAATTTTGCTCACTGACAAGGGCAATGACATTTATTCTGATTCCGAACACTGTATACAACACAAGTACAAATTGAAGCAGCCTGCCTTATCCACATCTGTAATTCCTTCCATATTTTGTTTTGTTGATTCTCTCCACACAAACCTTATCGTTGCCCATGTTGTGAATCCCAAAATAACAAGTGTATCATCTTATTTGGAATCTCTTTGCCTGAAGAGCTGCAGTTAATTGGGTGCACAGAATAGTTTCACATTGGAAACAACAGTAATACCGAATGCCGACCACGTCCTTACTAAGAGCTTGCATCAGTAGAGCAGCTTGTATTGACTCATGACTTCTTCCTAATTACATGCAAATGCATTACCAGCGATGCTATGGAATACATTACCAGCATGGATTTTTCACATTTTGAGGTATGTACCAACAATTGTTTTTGCTTCACCGGCCAAAAGAGCCAAGTTAATATTTTCAGTGGTTTCTTTCCATCGAGGCAGGATTTGTGGGTTACATAAGCAAGAATTTATCCCTGAACTAGTTACTTGACAAGAGAGTCTATATAATCTAGTCTATTAAATCTTCACCATTGCAACATGGAACGTTGGCTGAGGTGTGCTCCCCTTATTCTTGTTTGTTGGGTGGGTATAGTTCGTGTTAAAGAGGGGGTATTACACTTCTATGGGGTATTAACTGCTAACACACAACATTTAGATCGCCATGCTTCCATGTGTTGGTCTGAAAATGAAAAATAAACTAAACAAACTAAACTAACGCATAAGGCACATAGGTTCGCTAACTGAAGGAGGCAAGTGAGTTCCAGTTGAAGTAGTAGCATTTATTTTAAATTGCATAAAGCTTGAGTTAGGACTTCGGATTGTTATAATTTAATTCTATAAAAAGACCAATATAATTTCATTCACTTGAACAGCTTCGTTCTATATGTTCACAGGATACAGTTACTTTGCAGCCATTGAATTAGTTTTACATTGTATAGTTCATTTTCACATTAGGGCAAAAAGGAACAAAAAGGTCAAACAGCAGGATGCACTGTAGGGTGTAGCTGATTCAAACCCCACACCCTGAGAAATAAATTACATTAGTCTATAGCTGGTTAAAGTATTTCATTCTCATGTTAACAGCTTAAACATACCGCTTAACATTAGCATGTTTTATATATACTGTATATATTGACTTTCATTTTGCTCCCCACGCTAAGTCACTCCCCCTACAGAGCTCCACCACATTACAGTTAGTGTGCATTTCATTAATGAAACAATTGCACATCACATCAGGTTTGTGAAGTTGTAGTGAACTGTTTTGTATCACGCTTGTATATTTATTAAAAATGGCCTGTGCAGGAGCATGGGTGATGTCGGGTTGTGGGCTGAGCATTGGACAGAAATGTACTGCTAATTGCAAGGAGAGTTTGAATCGGGCCTAGGAGAGATCGCTAAATTACTCAGACATGCATGGATAACATCTAAAACCTCTTCAGGCATGTTTTTGACGAGGAAAATGTTATAACAGGAAGAAAGCGCCAAAAAGTCGATTTTGCATAAGATAAAAATGTGCTTTATTGAGAATGATGGAATTTTTTTCCTCTGCATTTGACCCATGCTTCAGTGCCTTTGGGTTAAACATGTCCGGAACACAAAGGGACAGCAACAAACGAGTGTCTATAGCTGGAAGACATGCCTATTTATTTTCCTACCATATGCAAATTCACTGAAGTCTAACAGATATATCTTTGTTTCTTGTATCTTGATGTGTTGATGTTGTCATAACTAATGCAGTGCAGTTTGTTTTTAGCAGACAAATGAATGTGATATATTGGCCCTTCACATGGCAGAGTCTGTGCTGTATAATAAAGTTAGATGCTGGAGACGTGAGTGGCAGCGTTCTCTCCTTCGGGACATGTTTCTTTGGCAAACACAGTGAACACTGATTAGAAACCTCCAGTAACAGCCAATGAATTATGCTCTCTGTGTTAAACAAGCCTGCTCCAGTATAATGCCTCTGTAAGCAGGAAGGAGCATCGGGGTTAAAAGGTCAAAGGGGAAAAGGCTAGCTGTTTGTAGTTCAGTGTTTTGTGGTGCCAAGTCCAACACAGAGACATAGTAAAGCCTTTCATGGTTCCATTTACGCCACTTAAACATTAGTGCTGGTATAGGGTGTGAAGTGGATTGTCTTCATAGCTAAAGGTGTTACACGGGGGAGAAAGATCACGGATATTTCAACATTTTAGTCATTTAATTATGGAGGCTACGTTTTTTTTTTTTTTTTACTGAACCAACTCTATATCCTCCATCGGGTGCTCCAGGGTTCACTTGTGTGTAGTGGATCTGGAGAAGGCAGGACATGCTGGAGGGACTATGTCTTTCAGCTGGCCTGGGAACCCCTCTGGATCCCCCTGGAAGAGCTGAAGCAAGTGTGCGTGGAAAGGGAAGGGACCTCCCTACTCAGACTGCTGCCTCTGCGACCTGGCGGAAGAAAATGGATGGATAAGTTACATATTTTTCAAATGCACCCAGAAAAAACATGTTGTTAGTATATAACATATACCCACTGAATTTGAATGGATGAAATAAAGCAATAGAGATCTACATAATTACAATTTTACCTTGGAGAAGAGATAATATCTTTTGATTTGCGCTCCACTGCAGCTTGAAATGATCCAACATACTTTATAGATGCGCAGATAAACTTAAATAATTGATCATATTTTTAATAACTCTAAGCAAATTAAATTGAATTTGAGGTAAAGGCAATGGAGTTTAAATAATAGCAGTTTTACCTTGTAGAGAAACATATCCAAAGTTTCAATATATGTGCAGATAAACTTTGATGATACTTATAAAATGATTTAAAATATGATTAAAAAGAGTAATGTTGACAAACAAATGAATTATTAATATATTTGCATGTGACCTAATACTGCCCATTACTTATCCTTTGCTCCATGGCCCATTATTTATCTGTACAATAAACTGCAATCTTCTGAGCTCTATAAATTCACATCATAGGGAAAATTGTAAAGACTGGGCTGAAGATTAGCTGCTAGCGTACAAACTGGAGGCGGTTCAACCAATGGCGTGGCAGCATTGTTGTAAGTGTGTGAGCTTTAATTTTGGCTGAAAGTAACACTTACAATATGGAAGTGCTGAGAAAAACACAGATGCTTCACTTTTTAAGTTTAGTTTAGTTCTGTTTAGCATTTACCATGATGGTAAAATCCGCTCTGGCCTCTGAAAGTCGTGAAAAGCGCTTACAGACTCATGGCAATGAATTATTAGGACGCTCAGAATGCATAAGGTAAGCAGCGGTCGATGAAGTGCTCAATTTTGTCACTTAAGTAAAAGTACAGATACAGAGGTAAAAAGTGATTCCAGTAAAAGTAAAAGTATCACATGTAAAAATCTACTTGAGTAAAAGTATTGAAGTATTTAACAGTTTAAAAATGTACTTTAAGAGTAAAAAGTAAAACTATTTCACACAGATTGTGATCAAGTATTGTTAATTTGTTAATGTGTTAAATGGAGTGATATTGATTAAAAAAATACATATTCATACATACAAATACATCATTTGGTCAACAGTAGCAAAACGAATCAATTTCTTCATTTTTCTTATGAAATTTGTGGTTTATTTTGGTTTGCTCAAAGCCGAATCTTGAACTCAAAACCTTTTGTCAGGATGTTACCACGAACATGGTAAAAATAACCCCTCAAATCATATGAAGTACTTTTTACTTTGCAGTCCAGTTCAAAAATGTAGTGGAGTAGAAAGCATAGATACCTTCTCTCAGATGTAGCGAAGTAAAAGTAAAAGGTATCCACTGTACAATTTACTTAAGTAAAGTACAGATACCTTAAAATTCTACTTACCACCACTGAAGGTAAGTGAGGAATAACTTCACCACTGGACCACTGCAAACTGTTTAAACTAGTTCTGTTCAGGTACAGCGCCTTTAACGACTTTATTTTGAAACATTATGCCGCCATTTTATATACGGCATCCATATATAGCTGAAAACAACCTTTAATTTTACATATTTTCAAAGATTATTGCCAGCATTGTATCCAACCTACATTTCTCTCAACAACTAGATTACAGAAAATTGCATCTATATTTCCTCTTTGAAGTTGCATATTTTTGTAAATATAGTAATAACATAAGATTGACAGCATTTCTTTGGAACCTATTTTCACTCTAGTCACTCTATTTCGGTGGCTGACTCACTCATCCTTTAGGCCATTTGCTTGTGCATTGTAGCAGTACTGTAGTCCATTCATTATCATTACAAATTCAACTCGTGCAGGGACATCTACTTACATTGGAGGGCTGAAATATTGGCTTTTTCTGACAGGTGCAATAGAGAAAGATAAACCTGTCATTGCAAAGTGAATCATTTGTTTCTTCCCTGATGCGTGTTGGGATTTGGGTGGCTGCTGTTGATGCTCGTAGCCCCAGGAATAGTTTATAGAGAAAAAATGTCTGACACACTTTGGATTACATCTATCCTGCCAGATTGGGAGAGGAATATGGGAAAAACAGCCCAACCGTGCAGAGAAGGAGGGGCAAGTTACATCACTGTCTTTCGAAATTCCTCCCAAATCCCAAGTTTCCGATTATAAGACCAAAAATATTCCCAATTAGAGATTTTTGAAAAGCAGAAGCAGCTGTAGCTATATGTATATAATTGGTTTTGGAAGCAGTCAGGGGTCCGTGGAGAAGTAAAAAAAAAATGTAAAGCTCAAATTTAGACAGATCTCATTTAATCTCAGTGTTGCTGTTTTTCTTTAGAGGTCTGTTCCCAATTTATACATAGAGAAAAACACTGACGTCTTATGCTCAACCCATATATGATTGAATGCTAACTGTCTGTGAAAAACAAGATGGAGAGAATTAACAGAAGAAACCCAATGACTGCTTGGTGTCAGCATATAAACCGACTTATCCCACAAATCCAAAAATTGCGAATGCCATTGTGGACCGTATTTTCTGGAGTATAAGTCGCACCGGAGTATGAGTCGCACCAGCCAAAAAATGCATAATAATGAAGAAAAAAACATATATTTCACAAATAAATCGAATGTTATGGAAATGTTTACTTACAGTGTTTTACCCAATTTGTACTTTGTCATATAGGCTGAGTACTGGTTTGCAGAAGTCCCAGTTTCTTAGCTCTTAGTTCAACTATATCTTATCAATTTGACCTCGAGATCCAGTAGACCGTGCTCTGTTGTCCACTTTAACATGTTTAATCTGGTTTTCTGGTTCATGTAATTCTTATCTGTATGGTATAAATATGCTGTATGTACTGACACATCTTAGGGCAAGACGACACGGTTAATTTTATTCTTTGGTTGTTTTGCTCGTAGAAATTCCATAACAGGGAAAAAAATACTGCATATAGTACAATAACATAATGGCTTTAATTTACACATCACACTTAACATGCTTGACAGGCATCTGATTTAAACATTTGTACAAAAGTGATGTATAAGAAGTGTCTTGCCCAAGGACACAACAACAACAATCACTTCACAGTCACAAGTTGATGTGAAGGTTCTGTTCGTCAGTTAGTGAGAGAGGGGGAGAGGAGAAGAAAGAAGCGGGCGAGAAGGAGAGAGGAAGAGCAAGAGGAAGACAGAATGAGAGATGGAGGAGGAGAGAGAGGTGAAGAGGGGGAGAGGAAAGGAGGGGGACAGGGAAAGGGAGAAAGAGATAAGACCTAGCGGGACAGAGAGAAAGAGCAAGAGAGGGATATGGGAAGAGAAAGGAGAAGAAAGAAGAGGGTGAGAAGGAGCGAGAGAGAGCAAGAGGAAGAGAGACAGAGAGGTGAGAAAGGGGGTAAGGGAAGACGGGGAGAGAGAGGAAGGGAGAGAGGGAAGGAGAGACAGATAGAGAGGCGGAGGAGAGAGTGGAGGGAGAGAGAGCAAGAGGAAGAGGGAGGAGATGAAGGAAGCGGGTAAAAAGGAGAGAGAGAGAGAGAAAGAGAGAGCAGGGAGGCGAGAGAGGTGAGGAAGGGGGGAGAGAGAGAACTGTGACTTTACTTTAGTACAATTCTGGTGACTCTATCCACGACTCTTTGTTTTAATTTCTACATATTTCTATTAAATTATTATCTAAAATAAATAGTAAAGTGTATATTGATTGAAGAATACTGATCGAAGCAGGTGACGGTTTGTGCCTGGATGGAAAAAAAACTAAACACTTTGACTTTCTTGGAGCTGATGGAAACCCTTAATAAGAAAAAAACAATTTAATATTCCGTATTTTCCCATCACTGTGGAAACTAACAGGGCTGCAGCCTTCATTTGAAAACCTCTGATATGACGAGAATCGCATTATGCACGGATGCACCAGGCAATCTGTTTGTTTCTGAGGGCTCTCGAAAATACACATAAATATGTATCTCCATGAGGGCTGGAGTTTCTATTTTTATCTGCTAATACTGTACCATAATTGTGGCTCTTTTTTGAAAAACAATACAGTGAGAATAATTACAGCAGAAATCCAATCGATGGAGGCTCTAAGTCTTATCAAAGGGGTAGTTAGGGACGGCGGCTTTGCATGTATAGATGCCGTGGAGCTCACAATTGGAGAAAGCAATCCACTTAACATGGAAATTGTCCTTTCATCTTCAAGGGACTTACGAGGCGTCAAATCAGCGCTAAGCAGACAGTTCAGCCGAAACAATGACTTCTCCAACTGCACTCCCTGAACTCAGCCCGACACTGGACTTCCTGAAGATAACAAAATGTGGAGTGAAAATTATTTTGTGCCAATGAATTATAAATGCTATGGAAATTTAATACAACAGTTTTTCAAAATGAATTGGCAATCTGTAATCTCGGAATACAGCTTCAAGCAAAGATAATGTCATTGCATATACCCGTAGACTGTGTGTGGACTAAGGGAGTGTAACATTAGCAACAGGTTTGATTGATGCTGGTCAATCAAACCTGTTGCTAACATTAGCGGGAGCAACCTCAGGGAAAGAAGGCGCCTCATTGGTCTGTTATTAATGTTCATATCTTTACGGACAAAATAGCCAAATAAAAATACCAGTATCATGCAGCACAGATAAATCCGAATAATTTTAAGACCATAATGACGAGCCTGACAGCAGCAGTTACAGAGAGAGGGGCCACAGTTTTTCAATAAAAAGTGAATTGGAGTCAGAGTCGATGGAGCTGGAAGTGTGCTCATGCTCACTTCCTATTTAGAACACGGTGGCTAACAGGTTAGCTATATCCATTTATATATACAATGTATAAACCAATGCTCTTTTTTGAGTCAAGCTATTTTTTTTTTTTTATCCAAGCTTGGGACTAGCACAAATTGAATTCAATTGCAGCTACTATCTTGTCATTTATTTTCACTTTATTTATTTTCAACAACTAGTTTGTGAAAAAATAAATAAATAAATAAATAGCTGTTGGTTAAATTAGTCATTAGATATTAGTACAAATGATTTAAAGAGTCTTATGCAAAATCTGTTGTTTTGTATTTTCATTAGCGGGATGCACACCGACTGTGTTGTGATAGCGCTCGGAAAGTGAGAGAGGGAGACTCAGAACGTCAAAAACAACACTGAAACTTCAAAACATGTTCACGCATAGTTTTTGGCAAATATAACATTTTCAAAACATTATCATTATTTGTCAAATATTTGGCAATTTGAAAAGTAAAACAAACAAAAAAATGGAGTGGCACTTTTTCCCTCCAAATTGTGTAACCCCACTGCGTAACTCTAGCCAAAAATATTTTTCATTTCATTTTGGTCCTTTTTATTGCACTGAGAAATAATGAGTGGACCTGCAAGTGATGTGCTACATTTAGTACCTTTAATTTTTTGCATTTTATTCAATTTATTTAGATTATAAGGATTTATATGGGTCAATAGCAGAAAGGAGAACAGAGTGAGTTATCTGAAGTTTTGGTATTTATATGTAAAAAGTCTCATGATTTACAAGTTTACATACATACATAGTTTCCTAGTACTTTTATCTGCATAGTTGTTATCTGCAACTCCTGTGCAGGTGTCGTCTTGTGAGTGCAGTTTGGGTCAGATACATAGGGATATGTAATAGTTTTGAGAGCTTTTGCCACGCCCCTTTTTAGTCAAGTAATCGATCAGCAGGACATGTCTTTAGTCGACCAAGAGTTTCTTTAGTTGACTACAGCCCTGCTATATACAAGTGCACTTGAAACTTTTATCTTGTTTTTAAATATTGCCTAAGACAGCACATTACTGCATATACTCTGCACTAAATAACTCAAGTGAATAATGTCCAACGGGCCACACTACAGTTTTTCTCTCCTTTGTAAAGCATAGGCTCGGCTCTGCACTGGTGAAATATGGACACGACCACACCGCGCTTCGACTGGCCGACTGTTCAATTGACCTCAAAGACCACTTAAGATCTGAGAGAGTCATATTTCTCTTGATTGAATTTACATTAAAGCTCCACTTTTGGCCCAGATCTTCATTCATTTGAAGCAAAGCAGAAAAGAACAGGGTCTGGGTTGTGTCTCTTTGTGTGGTTTGACAAATGAATCCTGACATAAAACAAAGACTACAGCTTCATAAGGGTCAGTCAAAAGGATGGAAGAAACACGCATTCAAATGCTCACTGATGAGACTTGTGTAATGTGTAATGCCATACCATGGAACATTTCAGTAACATCTCTGGACAAGAAGGTGGTACTCTCCATTAGAAAAGTTCCAGAGATTAAATAAATATTGTTGTTTGAACATGACATACATTTAGCTATGAAGTGACGTGAGGCGAGGGCTTGATCTCTTTAATTTGCATTTGAGCATTTGTCAATACTACTGTCAGTACAAGTTGGGAAAACCACAGTTATTAGTAAAAATATTATTACTAGTTATATTGACCTCAATTTCGGAAAAAAAAATAGCAAAAAAACAGACAAACATTAGTTCCAATTGAGTTTTCCACTCCTTTCCAGCTGTGAAGGCATAAACATACAGAAAACCTTATTTTACTCCACCACTTTTTCTTGTACTAGAAGTCAGTCTCCCATGGCTTTGTCGGTGCCAAAAGTGTAGAAAGTCCCAAAGCAGTTGTTTCGTGACAGGAGCCACAGGAGGCTCATGACTGACTGGTGCAGTGGTTGTGGAGATGTAAGAAATGTTTCCTGCGCTGCAAGCCGTCAGACAGCCCTCATACTTCAGATGCTTAAAGTACTGACCTTATTCAGCCCCGCCCACTTTTGCCTTTAAATGCTACTATACCGCACTTTCTTTGTCGTGGCACTTCTGGTTAAGCGTGAATCCCCTTCATATCAATGGAGAATTTGAGAAAAGTTTCAGTGCTAAAATATAATATAAAGTAGGTTTATTTGTTGTAAATGTTCAGTGTTCATTTGACCAACAAGTCAACACTGCACTGATTCTCTGAGAGGCTTTAAAACGACTTTGTAGTCATATAGATCTTATTTACGTACTTCAAGATCGACAGCCACATGCAAAATAATACAACCCCAGTGACAAATGGCGGCGCCCACAGCAACTTCTGAAATAAGGTGAACAGAATACAAAAAATAAAAACAAAATATAGTCACAAATTAACAACAACAACCACCTCACCAACTGCTACATCCATACATTCCACAGTGGAGTGGTGATGTTCTGAAAACAAAAATAAAAAATAACAAAAATCTGTATATTTGTGCAGTGAATAATACAGTTCCATATTCATAAAAAATTGAAAATGACAAGGATTCCTTTAGATAGCTTTGCTGTGGAGTCAGTCTTATGTCACAAACACATGTTTTGTTTTTCTGCACACTGTAGAGCTGTTGATGTTGAGTAAGGAAAACATGTGTGTAGCAAAGCCATGTTCAGTTTTTTTTGTTTTTTTTTAAGCTCTGAAAAAAGCTCTTCCTGAATTTGACTCCAAACTTTGCCAGCCAACTGTGACACAAGTCTTAGTGAGCTTCCTCAGTGAAGTCTTTTGTGTTGTTCTTGTCGAACATAATATTGTTGGATGGGTCAAGTAATGTTCCCTCACAAGGTTAAAATGTGAGAAGGTTAGAAGACTCTCCTCAAGTTTGTATGTGAGGCCAGTCCACTGACAAAGTCATGTATAATGACAGTATTAGGCAGATTCGTCCATGACAAAAACATGTCAGCCAAATCTCATGGACTTCCTGCTGTACACTTCGGCACAAGGGCACACAATGACAGGCCAACCACCTACAAGAAAACATATGAAAGGTTATTGTTTAAACTCAAGTGAGACGTTATCATGTTTTAGTGACATCGCACATTCGACAGGACTGCTGCTTCTAGAAACCTGGATGTAAATTGACATTTAATTGAAACAGTAAACAGTAGGGTTGGAGAGTACAGGGGGCGCTCTGGGACAGTTATCCATTTGCTTGTTTCCTGTGAATGTTGATCAATCAGCTAATCTGTTATTGACCAATGACTGTTTCACTGTTTGGTTTTCTAACTTTCTGTCACTTAAATCAACAATTTTGTGAAGCCGCGTGAGGCAACTGCTGTTGTGATTTTGGGCGCTACAAAAGTAAACTGAATTGAAATTAAGGTGAATATTCACATTTGTATTAATAATTTGTTAATTTGCAAAATTCTCTTTCAGTTTTGGCATTTCAATTTCAGTCATACAATATTAAATTTCAGTTTTTTGGTGGGAAAGATACTAGTCCATAATTTTCCTATTTAAACAAACAACAAACAGGACTTTACCATTAACAGGGTGAAAGCCACAGTTTGGTTACCTCAAAGAAATCAAATAAATCATGATGCTGTAAATAACTGAACATTAGCGAGACGAGAGCTTTCTGGAATACGCCAACTTAAAAACCAAACATTTGTTTCTCTGTGAAAACCTCTCTAAATGGGAGTGAAATGAAACAGGAAGCTTGGTGAATGATATGCATAGTTTAGCCTTTTACACAGACATCTGAGAGTTGATTGGCTAAAACCAAATCTAATTAAAGTGGCAGTAAACCATATTATCGCCTCATTAGGGTTAATTGACCTCCTGGAGACCTGTTACTGGAAGAAGATGTCTGTGTACAGACAACATTAAGAAGAGGCCAAATGGGAAGCGTGGTGGAGAGACGCATTAGACACACAACAGTTAGACAAGAAGCAATATAACATGTGTCACGAAATAAGGGCTGGGCCAATGACAGTATAAAATGTGATGGTGTTCTGACCTGTTCACTGTTTGCAGCTCTATGCTCAAACATGGACACATTCAGTTTACTTTTGCCCGCCCACTCTTTCTATTGGAGTGACAGATGAATTTAACCAATCACAGTGGAGACCCAGATTTCTTTAATTACCTCTTAAAGGAAATGGAAATTATCTTGATTTGTGACAATATTTACATTCTTTTATCCATCCATCCATTTTCTTCTGCTTATCCAGGGCTGGGTCTCTGGGGCACCAGTCTAAGCAGGGACTCCCAGACTTCCCTCAACACAGACACTTCCTCCAGCTCCTTCTGTGGGACCCAAGGCGTTCCTAGGCCAGCTGAGAGACATAGTCTCTCCAGTGTGTCCTGGGTCTTCCACAGGTAGGCGTCTAGAAGGTATCCAGAACAGATGCTCAAGCCACCCAGCTGGCTCCTCTCGACGTGGAGAAGCAGTGGCTCTACTCTGAGCGCCTCCCATGTGACTGAGCTCTATCTCTAAGGGAGCACCCAGCCACCCTGCAGAAGAAACTCATTTCGACCGCTTGTATCCGTGATCTTGTTCTTTCAGTCATTACCCAAAGCTCATGACCATAGGTCACATTGTTTTAGCCCAAGAAAATTGTCATTTCAGTCAAAATTGTGAATGACTGAAATATGAACTGCTAAGCTAAGAGTTTCATGCATTTCAATGAGTGAAGCACTAAACTCTGGTAAGATAAATGTCATTTTATTTGTAAATGATAGATGACCAGTGAGCTCCTTTGTTTTATGACTGCACAATCACATTTGGTCACACTCGAGATTGATAGCCCTCTGTATAAAAAAATACAGAGATATCATTCCAGCAATGATATCTCATTCTAGTCAAGCATTTCAGAACTGTTTTTTTTTTTTTACTACAGTCTTTGTGATTTGCTTTGAACTACTCAAATTCCAAATTCAATTTGATTGCGATATAACATGCTATATTGTGTAGCATCTCTACCTGCCGAGGTTGGGGTAGTCTAACTCGCTTTAATGAGAACAACAGTCCCTTTACAACTTAACCTGACATGTTACCCAGCTATTCTTATCACTACAGTTACTCCAATTTCACAGGAATTTTTCACATCAGAACACCTCTCCATTCTGCATGTTTTGTCAAATCCGTCGAATCCTTGATAACGTCTCCTTAGAAGACTCCTTACTTTTTCCCGTTTGAACCGTAACTGTCGAGGATGTGACGGTGCAGCCCTAAATACAGTGCGATTACAGTGGAACGCCCCAGTATATCAAAGCACTGAGCAGGAAGAAGCGCTAGCAACAGCAGCAGCGGAGCCTCATTTTCTCTCCCCACTTCAGATGTGCGTAGCCCGGGGCGTCTCTTTGAATCCTGCTCCCTCTTGTCAGTGAGAGATTGATCGTGGGATTTCAGCGAGGTGAGGCTGTGGCTCATCATATTTAGATGTATTTAGATGATTGTTATCTGGGCTGCTACGTTCTGGGGTCAAACGGTGGCTATGACCCAAAGAGGACATATGTGTGTTAACCTAAACCTGACTAGTGTTAAAAGGGAGTTCCATTTTTAAAGCTGTACTATGTAACTTTTCTGGTGCAGGATCTGCCACCTGCTTTACTCAATGTTGTTAGAAATATTCCACTGTATGGCATTAAAACAATCTATCTTGCATTTATCCAATTGCATGTTTTTATTGCTTGCATTTAGTGAGACATGACTGACCTGTAACTTGGCCTGATGGGGTCACCTGCTAGACTCCATATACATCTGTTTAATGCCATGCTGCGGAACATTCCAGGCAAAGCAATAACATCCCTGCTTGACTCCACGGAGATGTTAATGTTCTACAGTATAGCATTCAACTATTTCCAGTCAGGACCAGGCTATTGTATGTTTGTATTGTATTGTATGTTATTATATTACATTACATTATATTATTATATTACAAATAAAAATAAATGACAACACTATTATTTTGTTAAGTCAATGTTTAAACTGTCAGAAAAATGCCTTCCTTGTGTGTAAATTGTCCCTGTATTTTGGATAGAATTGATCACAGTAGGGATTCCGTTTTAGAATTCATGCTACTTTCTGTATTTTTGCACTTTTTGTGTTCAACTTACTACTTTTCTTCACACTGACTGATATAAAATTAAGATTGATATTTATCACAGGTACTATCCCATCAATCCAAGTCATAATTAGAAAAACAAAGAGCACTTTAAGTTCAGTTTTGGGTCACGTGCAGGCCAGCCATTTCTAAAACAAAGCATTTCAGAATGGGGGGGAGTATAGTGAAGAAGACCTCATAAAAAGTATTGACTCATAACGGCAGAAGAGGCAGGAATCCCCTAAAACATCTCACACATCAATAGGCGTCCATAGCTTCAGGCTCACTCCCATTTTACCTCATTAAATTCTCATAGAGTGCTCATCAAAACACATCTTTCATCTAGACACTCCACCGGCCGCGGACTGCTCCAACAGCCAGAAGAATTCACTCCATCGGCTACACGCTGTGGATGGGCGCGGATGCTAACTCAGTAGGATAACCACTTTGTTTTGATGTTTCGAGTCTGTTATTCGTCTACGGCTTTCAAACAACAAAACAGATCATTCAAGATGTATAGGGGCTTTGAAGTTAAGCTTATGGCAACAGCTGCCGTGGATGGGAGGAAGTCCGGAGCTGCATGCAGAAAGTGAATTATGAATTGGTCAGAAAAAACTCATACACAAACTCAAAGAAAATAAAACATCCCTATTGTTAAGAGCTACTGTCTCTGGGCCAGTGTTGTTTCTTAGTGTTGTTTTTGTCTGCATGGCTTTAGCTAGACGGTCAAAAGGCAAACATAGGAGTACTTACAGAGTACACGTTTCCTCCAGCTAGTACTAACTAAGACCCAAACCGAAGATGATGATGAATATGTACCTTATCTTTAAGCATGAGAAAGGAAAGTTGTTCAATTATTATAAACCACAAGGGTTGAAAATGCCCATACAGATGACATTATAGTCACCTTAAAGCGGGGGTATTGCTCTTATATGGGGTATAAATTTCTAACGCATAATATTTAGATCACCATGTTACCTTTCATTGTTTGAAATTGCTATATTCAGCGAAATAGCATAACATGTTTTATAAGTTTCACTTTCGTTTTTACTCCCCCTTCTGTTAATGAAACAACCGCACATTGCATCAGGTTTATCAAGTTGCTGTGTACAGTTTTGTATCATGCTTTCTTACAGAATCTTACAGCTAACCGTGAGGAGGTTTCGAATAGGGCCTGAGAGAGATCGCTCAATTACTGAAACATGCATAGATGACATCTAAAACCTCTTCAGGCATGTTTTAGATGAAAGATCAACGTTATAACATGGTAGAAAGCTAAAACAAATCTATTTTACACAATACTCCCTGTTCAAATGCACTTCCTATCACCATATATGAATCTAATATTATAGTCTTAACTGTCAAGCCAGAGGGAGTATCTTGAGTTTTAATTAGTGCTCCAGGAATTAAAAGGGATGAGTCAAATACAAAGGACAGGCTTTTGAAGGTGCACTATGTAACTTTTTTGGTAGAGGGGACCCTACCTGCTATCTTATGATGTTACAGGAATTTCCTGGAAGGTTCCACAGTATGGCATTAAATAATCCAAAGGTTGGTGGTTTGAATCCCACTCTCGACATAAACATCATTGGTAGAGTGGTCAGATCCACAGGTTGGCGAGTGCGATTTCAGCTCCAGCAGACAAATGCTGTTGTTGTGTCCTTCGGCAGGACATTTAACCAACCTTGCCCCCAGTGTCTGTGTACAATTGTGTATAAATGTGTGACTGGGTGAATGCTTCCTTGATGTAAAGCACTTTTAGTACTTTGAATGTGGAAAAGCACTATATAAAAATGTGATTTATCATTTAGAAATTCTTACTGTGAGTGGGGTTGCCTCTCCACAGACCTGACCTATAACTGTGCCTGTCCTTGTTGAGATGGATCATTTTTCCACACTGCGAAACATGGAGACACATTATAGTGCAAAACCCACTAGATGAAGATGGGACTATCAGCCATTTCACACTAATTAATTCAGCATGACATGTAAATGCTTTGAACTATTTTTGACTTGGCATTTTCAATGATTTATTGGGTATCTGGCATCACACATTGCCCTGTTGATAGTTAATAGATGAATGATTTTGTGAAAAAGCCTTTGCTAAACTATGCTCACATCTATCTGAATGTATTTGGTGTCTTATATGATGCAGACCACCCACTGAGCTGTGAAAGTAATGGGACATTGATCCGACAGTGAACCATAGACTGGTCTGTCAGAAGAGAACAACACTGTATAAAATGTTTTTATAAGGGGCTACTTGATCGACTGCCTGAATATCTCACTTGCCTGTTGAACTCACGATTGTCTACGTCTAAAAAACGCACTAGAACTGAAATGGGGAAAAAAAGCTTTTGGTTATTTTGCTTTCCAAATATTGAATACATTTCAAGGACATGCAAAACTGGATACATTGGTGCCACTAATGCACTTTAATAATCTGGTGCTAAACATTTATACTCACACCTGCTCCTGTTTTAATGTTTTTAACCTGCACCTATGTAGTCATTTGTTTTGTTTGTTTTTTGTTTGCACTGATCTACATTTTAACATGCCACTCGTGAAGAGCGATGAGTGCTCTCATTGGTCTCTCCTTGTATAAATAAAGATAAATGAAATGAAAAATAGACTGGAAGCATACCAACCATAAACCTCATACAGAGACGTGCACAAAATATGTATCTGACCTAAACTACACTGCCAAGTTCATAAGTGTACTTTAGCTTACTTTACATTCAACTTATCTTTCTTACCTCTATTCAATTACAGGTGCTCAAAAATACCTTGGAAAACAGGCATTCAGACTCGCCTCTCCCCAGATCTGACCTGTAACTTGACCTTGATGGTGTCGGCTACATGTCTATTACATTCCACGCAAAGCAATCATATCTCGATGGAGACAAACACATGACCGACCCTTCAAGAAAAGTTAGTGTGCGCCTTTAAATTATTTCTTTTTCTCTCTTAGAGCAAGATCTAACAGTACAAGATGTTCTGAAGAAGTTATCCCAGTTCGTCTAGTCCGTTTCCATTTGACATCTGCTGGTTGGAGATACACTTGCCTTTCATTCACGCGGGTCCATTAAACTGTTATAAAAGCCTGAACGAGCAGAGAGCTGCCCATCACCACAACTCACAAACACTTTTACTCTTAGTCTCTGACAGCTTGGTACAGCTATCCCCACCCATGGCTGATCCTGCCTCCAAAACTCTCTCTAACTTGTGCTGATGCTATGATAGACACTGTGGTTTGATGCTAGCAGTCTGGTGCATAGTGCCTTCAGCTTGTCACCTGTCACTAGGCTTCAGATGAGCCATAGACAGGTGCAATTGATGTTGTTTTGTTTGGTGTGTTCCCATCTGGAGGTATGCTGCTGGTAGACAATGCTGAGTTGACGTGTTGGACACAGAGCACATTGTTAAGACTCCCATGTCACTGGGAAATGCATTGGGTCAGGCGTGGCTTTCATGTGATGGACACGAGGCCATTTGGGGGCAGCTAGAACAGATCCGCTGTCACGTGCACACTCAAAATCTGATTATTAGCAGATTTCTGGAGCTGCCAAATTATCAAAATAGCATGTAAACAGCACAATCTGATGTGAGTAATCAGATATCGTTCTTTCTTACTCATTTCAAGGTTTGCATGTTATTTTAATCCTCTGATAACTCCAGAAATGTGATAATGATCTGATTTCTGTGTGCAAACCTAGCCTGTGGGGCATGCAATTCAATTCCTGTACATGCTTCCTGAGAGGGTTTAAAGGAAGGATGTACATTACATAGAATCAGAAATACAATACCATATGTGCAACTTGGATCCATGAAAAATACATCTTGGTAGTCAGACATCGTGAATCTCAAAATTAAAGAGACATTGTGAAAAGTGCTTAAACTACCTGGCAACACACAGCTTTGTTCATGTCTCTGTGCCACACCCTCTTTACCTTTCAGATGTGGAGGATAAGAGGCCGGGTTGCGTAACGCCCTCATCAAAGCCCCAAAAGGTCAAAATCGCATTCAAGTCCTGCGGCTCTGGTCATTGCTAGTGAACCTAAAATTAACCACTAATATCTCTATTAATATGAATATATTGTGTTAGCATTGCACAGTATTATCTTGAGCTTCTCCCTATATAAATCCATTGTAATCTGCGTCTAAACTATTGCTATTGTTATATCACTGTTCTGGATGTTGCTCACAGCCTTATTTGTAATTTCATGTTGTCATTGTTGATTTATGTATTGATTTTTCACATTGCATAGGCCCATCTTGCAGACTGCCCCTCCAGTATACATGTAGCGCGCGATGCTCCATTGACTGGACATGGCTGTATTATCTTTAGCCCTTTAGCCTTTGCACATGCCACGCTGGAGCAGGCACAGATAGAGAAATCCACTGTTCTGCCTCAAAACCAACCAAGCCCACCTTTAAGGTTCACAGTTTACATGTGCTGAGGTCTCCAGAGCATCAAGTCATTTATTTTTCTTTTTGTTGTATTATTTCTTTGTGAGTTGCAGCACCTCTGGATCCCTTAGGACCTCCAGACCTGAAACGCACTTCATGGTAAATTTCCAACGCTAGCTTTTTCAACCTCTCCTTTTTTGTGCAATGCATAATCTTAGGTAAAAAATGTTCAAAGCTAGTCATGTGGACACAGGAAATCGGGACATTTCGGCTCCCATCCAGAGGTCATTTTCGACTTGATGGGTTCTGACTACCTTTGAAAACCTTTTTCCACCTTGGACCTCTCCTGGACGAATGAGAGATTACACCAACTTGAAAACATTATCTTTGAGGAAGTATGCAAAATTGAATTTCAAATACTATGAAGCAGGTTGTAATAGTTTCCCCATTTATTAGCTTACGCAAAACTAATTTTGCTTACATACATGTTTGAGTGATCCTGTATTGTTCTGTATTTGAGAAGTGAGCGCTAAGAGAATGTTGTTTCTTTCATAAAGCAAGCATCAAATTCTGCGTTTAAAATTTAAAGGTGCACTATGTAACTTTTCTGGTAGATGGTCAGATATTAAAAGGTCCTTTACCTGATTTCAACCCATGTATTTGAGCAAAATTGGTCTTGTCCCAATATAAAATATGTGCTGTTTGCATCTAATTAAAAGCATTTTATCACCCAATAATCAGGAGTGCACTTTAGCATGCTAGTTGTTGTTAGCTTTACCGTTTGCTCTCTTGAGAGTTGTGGAAAGCGCTTATGACGTCATCATGGAAAATAATTAGGAATTCATAAGGTAAGTGAGGAATAACTTTGGACCACCGCAAACTGTTTACATGTAAAATGAACTGGTTTTAAGACACTAAAAATCAGGTTTATCGCCTTTAACATCCCCATGGTGACGGACCTTCCACCTGAAAAATGACATAATGTACCTTTAATTGACTTGTTTCTATTATATAGACAATATATTTCATTGTACAAAATGCAAAATAATAGTCTCCATGTGACAAATACTAAGTCTATCCTCAAATCCCAACCTTGTTCTTCACTCCTTTTAATTGCAGCTGACCACAATCTTGGCAACGTTAAAAACAGTTGTTATTGGTGGCCATAGCACTCCAGCTGTGGGGTGAGAGGCTGTTGCTCTCCCTGTCATCAAATACAAGCCGGGCCATGCTTCTCGTGACAGAAGTGGAACAACAAAGCTCCCTGTTCACGGCGAAGGTGTCAGACTAGAATTCACACCACTAGATTGTTTACTATCAAGTTCGGCCTGCAAGATTTCTCTAACAATAGACTTTTGATTTGATTTCTCATTTTATTAATACTTTATTTATAATGTGTACAGACACTATTTTGAAATGTAAAAACAGAATGCAGTTGTCCAGATCAACAATATAACATATACATCATTTCATTAAACAGGGGGTATTATGCAAAATTGACTTTTTGGAGCCTTCAACCATGTTATAATGTTGTTTCCTCACCAAAAACATGCGACGAGATTTCAGATGTCATCCATGCATGTCTGAGTAATCTAGCGATCTCTCCTGGGCCCCACTCGGACCCTCCTTACGATTAGTGGTACGGTCTTATCCAAATCTCAGCTCACAAGTCTACATCATCCATGCTCCCGCACAACAGCTTTCCATCAATATAAAAAAAAAAGCCTGATACAAAACAATACACTACAACTTCACAAACCTGATGTGATGTGCAGTAGTTTCATTAGCAGAATGAATGCCAATTTTAATGTTAGCGCTCTGAAGGGGGAGAGACTTAGAGCAAAGAGCAAAGGGAGGGGGAACTCAGAGCATCAAAAACGAAACAGAAACTCATTAAACATGTTAATGTGTTGTTTTCAGCAAATATAACATTTTAAAAACATTAAAAGGTAACATGGTGATCTAAATATGTTATGTATTAAAAGTTAATACCCCATAGAAGTGTAATAGGAGTGTCAAAGCAGGCAGTACAAAAACAATGGTCAAGATGAATAATTGTGAACTTCCTGAAACTTCCTGAACACTTCTATAAGGGTAAATATAGCCTATAAAAACAAGATTTGATCCTGAGTTGAAACATTTTGTGAGGACCTTTCAACATTCAAAAGATATATTTAGACTTGAATTAGATTAGATCATCCTTTATTGTCAGATTATAGATCCAAAATTTGTTTTGTAACGAAACACCAGCTCTGTCACTCACAATACAAGGACATCACATAGAAACATAAACGCACAGGACAATTTAACAAAGACGTGTTCTGCTCATCATGTCGTCACTGATTTTAACGATTAAGCTCCTCTTTTAGCTTCAGGATGGACTGATGTATGAAGGACTATCTGACCCTGACCCTGTTAAAACGTGGCACACAGTACCTATGCCTGGATGGTAACGGCGCATATTCTGTGTTTAGCATGGCTGGGGTCAGAGATGATGTTCTTGGCCGGTCCCATGGTGTTATTATGGTACGCGGCCTCAAACTGTCCGTCCAGGGGTTGGCCCACAATCTTTGAACATATTTTAATCAAATGTCTCTCGACTGATTAATTGCTATGGCCATATACCATCTTGAAACTCACGAATAGCTAGAGAATTCAACATTATATGCAGTGTCCGCACTTATATTTACACTGGAGTTTGTAATGTTCAAAATAGACCTAGTATACGAGTGTTTTCTTAATTACGCTATACCTCCCACCAGTTCAGACGCACACAGCTGGACTCCTTGTGTTTGTAGTGCACATAGTGAATACTCATTGTAAGAGTAAATGTATAAGACACAGATGGTGTAGTATTGACATATGTTACAATATCCTCCTCACCAGCTGCAGTTCAGTTATAATAAGGAAGTTCATTGTTCTACAGACTAGATAACAGGAATTTTCATAAAAATCCCTATAGAGGTGTGAAGCGATTTAAATTGAGCTAAATTTGTGGTTTAAACTGCATATAGTGAAGACAGACAAAATATGCACTATTTCAAAATACAGAGTAACTCCCAAAACACATTATAATAAGGTGAAAATGTAAGACCTTCAGGTTCTATTCATAGACTGTATATACATGGACATAGCTCACCTGTAACTCCTGCTGTCAGGCTCGTCATTCTGGTTTTAAAATGTTCGTATTGACCCGCTCTACATGATCCTGGTATTTTTTTATTTCGCTATTGTGACCGTAAATCAAGATATGAGCATTAATAACAGACACATCAGGCGCCTTCTTTTCCCTGACCCGCTCACATGATCCCGGTATTTTTTTATTTCGCTATTGTGACCGTAAATCAAGATATGAGCATTAATAACAGACACATCAGGCGCCTTCTTTTCCCGAGGTCGCTTGTGCTAGCTTTAGCAACATGTTTGATTGACCAGAGGTGTGGGCGGGAAGGGGCGTTACCTTCAACAGCCTTGCTCCAGATTGGCTCTTTGGTTGAAATGATACTCGAGGTCAGAATTCCAAATTTGCTCCATAACTGCTGGTTTCAATGAGCTTCATTCGACTGGAGCTGAACACTATGGGTGACGTCACACTCCCTTAGTCCACTTCTTTATACAGTCTATGGTTCTATTGAGATATTCCAGATACTAGCTTGTTTTGACACGATACCAAGTAATAGGCTACTACAGCAAGTATCATGATATTGATCAGATAGCAGTGAGTTTTGCATGAAAACTAACTGAAGCGCTACTATAAACAATCATTGTTACGTAGCTACTTACTGTGTGTTTCAAGCTAGACTAATGAGCAAATACTGTTTACTTTTTCACAACATATCCTGTTTATAATCTGTTGAACCAAATGAAAGCCATTATCACCTCACTGCTAGCGTCACAGTTACCTTCATCTCTGGGGATTAATTTGTGTATGCAGTGATAATTACAACATTTTTGTTCATTCATTAACCCTGCGTGCTCTGTCATTACAACTCTGTGTCCTTTTTGTCACACTTTTCATATTTTCCTGAGCGAGCTTTGTCGACCGAACTGACAGGACCTCATGCTTTGTCCCCATAGGCCTCCTCTATATCCTATTATCTTGGTGGAAGGCTACATGTTGCGCGTACATGAAACGATGGTGAAGTGCAAAGCCTTTCAGTCGACACAGCCTGCCCACTTGAGCTGCTGCTGTGCTTATTTACCATATACTGAGGAGAGCAAACCGTTGAGAGAGATTTGAAAAAGCCCTATGATCTTAGATAGGTTTTCTCTTTGTGCCATTGAAATGCAAATACACAGTTAAAGGGTCCATATTATACCATTTTTATTTATGTTATAATTTTGTTTCCTCATCAAAAACATAACCAGTGCTGTGTTTTGTTTCATTCACACATGTTTGACACACAAATCCTGCATATTTAGGCTGTGTTCATCTCTCAAACAGAAAACACTCTTTGGATAATTTCATCTGTGTGATTGGCATTCTCTACTGAACCAAAAGTCAAAAGTAGCTGTTAACTTGAAAACTGCTGCTTCATGACATCACAAGGTGGAACTGAGCATTTTCAGCTTTGGAGATGTAGATAGACTAATAATAAAGGGTTACTCACACAACTCCGGGTATGTTTATGATGAGGTTCTAATTAGACATGGGGTTCCATATTTAAATAGTCGTTATAGTTCTGTACTTTGTCATAAGTGAAAACAATCCTGATCTAGAAGAGATCATCAGGGAGAAGTATGTTTTTTCTGCACATTCTGGAAATATAATGGCGATTATCTTTGTTGGCGATTCTCACGATTATATAAAATGTCCCATGAATGATTATTGTTTACCCTTTTTATGACGATAAACAATATTATTATTTATTGTCCCATCTCTAGTTCCAACATGGCTAAAAGCTCACAAGAGTCAATTTTGCATAGTGTAAAAAGTTGTGTACTAGAACTACATGTAATGCATAGACTGTATAAAGAAGTGGACTAAGGGAGTGTGACATCACCCATAGCGTTTGGCTCCAGTCAAATGAAGCTCATCGAGGCTAGGATAGATAGGGGTGAATTTGGAGCCGAGTTCCATATTTGGAATTTGGAATTCTAAAGAGCAACGCTGTCAATCAAACCTGTTGCTAACGCTAGCGGGAGCCACCTTGGGAAAAGAAAGCAGCTGATCTGTCTCTTATTAATGTCATATCTTGAGTTACGGACACAATAGCGAAATAAAAATACCAGGATCATGTAGAGCGGGTTAATACGAACATTTTAAGACCCAAATGATGAGTCTGACAGCAGCATTTATGGACAGAGGGGTGACAGTTTTCTAATGGAGTCGATGGAGCCAAAAGTGCGCCCATGATCACTTCCTATTTGGAGCGTGGCGGCTAGCAGGTTAGCTATGTCCATTTATATATACAGTCTTTGATGTAATGTTTGGGAAAACGTCTTGACTCAATGGCATGTTTTTTTAAGGCACATTATGTAACTTTTCTGGTGGATTGCTGGTGGATTGCTTCGTCTTGAATATCCACAGTATGGCATTAAACTTGCCCATCTTCGTGGAGACAAACAGGTGGCACCACCAGGCCAAGTTACAGGTTCGAACTTCACACGTCCGCCTGCTGTAAGAATGCATGCTTTTTCAAGGTACTACCTTTCAAGTTGCTACTTGAATTGAATTGAATCGCACCTGCTACTGTATTCATCTTATATGGTGTGGTATTTTCTCAATTAAAACAAGCTGTGCTCAAGTGCGTTGTCTTTTGTGATTCTCGTCTCCTTTAAACAACTGTTACCGGTGGAGTACTTCTTGATGCCTGATAAGCCGGCTGAGGTTGGCAGGCGTAAATACTGAGAGATGCAGCTTCTTTCAATAACAAGAGCTAATTTCACAGAGCGCTGGGCCTCTACAAAGACAGACCCTACATCACCGCACCTTTGTGTTTCTGAATACAGCTCATTGTACCGCGCCATCACAAACATGTCCGCCCTGCTTAAGATCAAGGAAAATCATCAAGCTCCAGGTAAGCCGTGGTTTTAGACAATAATGTATGTTCAATTTTGTTACTTAAGTTAAAGTACAGGTACTGGAGCAAACATATACTCAAGTCAAAGTAAAAGTATGACATGAAAAAATCTACTTAAGCACCTGTTTAAAAATGTACTTAAAAGAGTAAAAAGTGAAAGTATTTTGTGCAGATATTGAGATCTATAATAAAGATTTTGATAAAGATTTGTGCCGAAGTTTGTTCAACAGAAAAAACTGAATCAATTTTTTTTTTTTTTTCTGGCTGGTTTTATTTGTAAATTTTTATTTGCTCAAATTATGAAATAAACAGCAAGTCTCTAATAGTAACAGAAACTAGTTTACTTTTCAGTTCTGTTCAAAAATATAGTTGAGTAGAAAGTACAAATACCTGCTCTCAAATGTAGTGAAGTAGAAGTAAAACATACCACTTTACAAATCTCTTAAGTAAAGTCCAGATACCTTTACTAAAGTACAGTACTTTACTACTTTTACTTTGCTACGTTCCACCACTGGTTATAGGTTGCGTTCATGTTATTTGATGACATCATTATTTCAGATGAAGGACAGTGAGCTTTTTAACAATATGGAAGATTCACAGTTTTTCTAAGAACTGGTTGGGTTTCAGAAGACACTCCAATATTATTTAATGCGGATTTTTGTTGTAATACAGCAACACTTTATTTGTTAGTGATAGGCTCCACAAACTTGCCATATTAATCTTATATCTTAACATCCATTCAACAATCTCATCTTTGGTTTTGGTTATTGGCATCACTCCCTGAAGCTAGCCTGAAACAATTATTATCTTTTGTTTATTTATACCCACAGGAAAGACGCTGAACTTTGAGCCATGTTTTGTTTCACGAGGATAGGCTCATGTTATTACAGATGTATTAACCATTAACACAACAAAATCTACCCTAGAATTCTGACCTGTCCTCCAGCTCAGTTTTCAGCTACTGCGATGTTGTGATGTTCCAGCTAACTGCATTTTAAAGAAATTTGGCACTATTTTTTCTAATTAAGGTTTTGGCTCATTTTGCTACTATTGAACAGGGCAGGTTGTATCATTTGCACCTGAGTTCTTCTGAGATAAGTTTAAAAATGCATGTTGCAGCTTGGGGCAGTGCTTTAGGGGGCTGAGGTCAGACACTGGAGAGCACATGCCAGCCACATTAGGATTTTTTACTTTCTACAATTTCTCAGCTAGTGTGTTGGTCAGAATTACCAATAGTTTACATTCTTGGGCATGTTTTAAGTTGACAGCTGATACTTGCATTCACAATACTTCAAAATCAGGACTAAACTTGGACTTAACCCAGAACTAAACCAACTGTTTTACTTATGAAGTCAGACCTTACTCCTCTTTACTCTGCTGTTTTCTAACGTTTATTAAAAATTGAAATACGTAATTCCCGTGGTCTTTAAGCAAGTATTTATCAGTAAAACAGTTTATTCTGAGAGTAAATTGGATCAAACTAATCTAATAAATGAGATTTCTCCAGTGTACGGTTACTATAGCAATCTGGGCATGTGAAGTTTGAAAAAGGTTCCAAATCGGGCAATGACACCACTTTCAAATTTTCATACTTATGGGTGAAGAGTCTTGCCTAAGGACACAATGACAATGACAATGAGCAGGCATCGATCTTCCGAGCTTCAGGTTGGGGGGCCACTGCTTTGACCACTGGGCTACTGTCTTTTCAGGTGCCAAACCCACCCGAAATGTTACGTAGTGCACCTTTAAACTCTAAGGGTGCGTTCACACTTCACGTTCACACACTGCATTTGGTCGTAGTTTGAGCTCAGTTTGAGTCCTAAGGTAGACTTGGATTGGCCCTATTCTTGTCCTGGTTTAGTCTAGTCTAGGTTTAGTTCCAGATTTAGTAAAACTAATTTAGATGTGTTGGTTGTTTTAACTTCCATGTCATTTCACATATAAAAAACGTCTTTTTACTGTCCTTAAAGAAGACCTATTCTGCTTTTGTCTGCAATATAGTTATAATCTATGACATCCATTGATCATTTTGTTATAATTTGCACATTTTATATGACAATATTCATCCAAAACGACTTAATAAAAGAAATGAGTCCGCTGACTTCTGCGTTAGAAAACTGCGGTGCCCAATGGGAGCTGACGTGGCCGTAAACATCATCACAGCAAAGAACCTTGTGGCTGTCGTCCCCTCTTTTGGACAGCTGCAGATCACACTAACGAGTAGCAGATTTTATTGAATTTGTACCAAAATTACTACATGACGCTACTAAACCCTACGCGTATCACCAATTACGAAAATAGCTTTGAAGAACGAAGTAAGTACAGAGCAGTGGGCGTACGCCGGTGGTGATGAAAACAAGGACTGATCGACATTATGACGTCTTAAAAACAAGCCCATTAAAGATTGCTCAAACATGCGCGAATCACCCAAAAACAACATCGACAGGGTAAATGAGAAGAGGAAACAACTATAACATGGTTAAAAGCTCTGGAAAGTCGATTTTGCATAATAGGTCCGCTTTAATAGATATCCTTGACACCTCGTCGTGGTAATAGCTGCATTTTCAAATAAGCTTATTTTTAGCACACATCTGTCATGACTTCTCCATATTTGCCTGTGAATAACAAAAGACTTTTAGCTCGTACTTGTACCCGTAATGTCTTCATAAGCACATGGGAGAGAGCACCGCATATCACATTTCTCCGAGGATCCTCCAGTGCGCTGAATGGGAGTTGCCATGGCTTGATAAAATAACATATAAGCACAGTGACTTGTGTATGCGTGTGATAGAGTTGTAATAGGTTTTTGAGTCCCAATAGCCCATTAGGGAGCAGAAACCTCTTTATGTGGCAAGGCACTAAGTGGAATACAAATCATGGGGTAATTTTGTCAAGTATCTTTCTAATGTTCATCAGGCTCTAAGCACTGAGACTTGGAGATAAAATATTACCAGTGTGCCATGATAAAGTCACACAATTTAACAAGCAAGTCTGTAAACGCAGAAGTAATTTTATTTAAATTTATGCAGTAACATAATCTGTAAAAAGCCTGGAATCATTTTGAAGGTTGTCATGATAAATATTGTTACGGAGCGCAACAGTGACCGCCCACTCCGCGGTTCCGGAACAAAATTTCCCATTAATTTTTCTCATAGACTTTCCGAAAAAAATGTATATTAAAAGTTTGAAAGCTTGCTCGGGGATAATCAGCTACGTGGTAACTAATGACTACAAGACCTATAATTTTATCACAAAATCTTGCATTTTAAACGGCCTTTTTGGGCTTAAAACAAACGCGTTATGGATATTAGTTAGCACGTAGCTGGTTAGCCTCAGCAATGCCTTTGAACTCTTGGGAAAATTGGAACTTGAGCTGGCTGTCACTGGTGAGCTCCACTGTGGATGACTGAATCGCCGTAATGAGTTACATAAACGGGGCTAGCAGTTATAGGGCGAATTTGGAGCCAAGTTGCATATTAGGAATTCTTACTGCGAGTATCATAGCAACCAAAGAGCCAATCCAGAGCGAGGCTGTCGAAGATATCACCCCTTCCCGCCCGCAGCGCCGGTTTAGCGGGGAGCAAGGCACTTAGCGACGCTGTCAATCAAACCTGTTGCTAATGGATTAAAATGAACAATGAACCAAAATGACGAGCCTGACAGCAACAGTTACAGAGAGAGGGGCGACAGTTTTCCAGCGTAAAGTGAATTGGAGTCAGAGACAATGGAGCCGGAAGTGCGCCGATGCTCACTTCCTATTTGGAACGTGGCGGGTAGCAGGTTAGCTATGTCCATTTATATATGCAGTCTATGATCTAGGCCTGTCACGATAATAACTATATCGACTTATCATTGAGTAAGCCATAGCTGGATCAGTTTATTTTGGGGCTCAATATTTATCGTGTATACGGATCTTTGTTATTTTTGTTGTAACATAACAAAAATAACATGTGGCTAATTATTGCTTCGTCTTTATTTGTTGCTGCTCATGCATCTTTAATGATCCCGTGTATTTAGACATGTGTTTACTGGGGTTGTCCTGTTTTATTGTTATTGTGTCAGTGGCATAAGATAGTTGCAGTATTATCATTTCTGGCAGTATATCTCTATAGCGATATATATTGTGCTTCAAAATGATTTATACAATTCATATATTTAAAGGTACAGTATTATTATTTTCTTGTATAGACCTATTTGAAAACATTGTCTATAAAGCTCCAGCAGTTGTCGTCACGCAATCCCAGC
This sequence comes from Periophthalmodon schlosseri, assembly GCA_000787095.1. Classification (NCBI taxonomy): domain Eukaryota; kingdom Metazoa; phylum Chordata; class Actinopteri; order Gobiiformes; family Gobiidae; genus Periophthalmodon; species Periophthalmodon schlosseri. The sequence goes on from KN469232.1 coordinate 28,106, forward strand.
ATGCACCGTCGAACTCCCTACTGGCTGGGATAGTAGCGGAGAATTATTCCCGTAGAAACTAACAGCATTGGCCGTAATTAACACACTAAATCAGAGTTTCAAAGATTGTGGATTATTGTCGCGCCCCAGGATGTACACATTATCGACGGCAGAAGGAATTTGAATTTTCTCAAAAAACTGTGATAAGATTTGCTATCTGTTTTGAAGGGATTCTGCTGAAAGTTCACATTGCAGACAGGTCCAGGAGCATTATGATATGGGAGAAGACTGGAACAAGAACATAAACTAAAACAGTAATTACATGCAATTCAGAACATGTTTTTAAGGGTTAGCAGGTTATAGACAGAATACGATTATGTTGTTTTCTGCAGAGGAAATAATACTACTTAAACTTTTCTGGTGGATGGCCTATCACCTGCATGTGTGTTATTACTTTGTCTATGTTCCACAGTATGGCATTAAATGTATTTATCGCCATGGAGAAGTAGATGACACCACCAAACCAAGTTACAGGTCAGATCGGTGAAGAGGCAGCTTCACTCACTCACTTATGTCTTCTCCTATAATAAACACATCTGTAATGAAATAAGTGCTAGATAGATGCTTAATGGATAGTGTAATACAATATTTCATTTAAAAAACAATTCTCAGAAACGTTACACGAGCCGTTTACAAACATGCGCGTTCAGACTATAGACTGTATGAAGAAGTGGAGCAAATGAGTATGACGTCACCCATAGCGTGCGGCTCCAGTCAAATGAAGTTCATCGAGGCCGTATTTGGAGCCCAGTTTCATATTTGGAATTCTGACCGCGAGTATCATAGCAACCAAAGAGCCTATCCAGAGCGAGACTGATGAAGGTAACGCCCCTTCCCGCCCGCACTGCTGGTTTAGCCTGGGGCGAGCTCTTAGCAACGCTGTCAATCAAACCTGTTGCTAACGCTAGTGGGAATGACCTTGGGGAAAAAAGGCGCCTGATTTGTCTGTTATTAATGTTCATATCGTGATTTACGGACGCAATAGCAAATAAAAACACCAGGACCATGTAGAGCGGGTTCATTTTAACATTTTAAGACCAAAATGACAAGGCTCACTGCAGCAGTTACAGACAGAGGGGTGACAATTTTTCAGTGTAAAGTGAATTGGAACCAGAGCGCCCATGATCACTTCCTATTTGGAACACAGCAGCTAGCAGTTTAGCTATGTCCATATATATAAACAGTCTATGGTTCAGACGGACTCCAGCCTACTCAGATGCAAAGCACCTGGTTGTTTGTGATACAGGAAGGTGATATTCCTTGAGCCCTAGTGCTGAGTGCAGGTGGGTCAGCTGTTTGTCCAGCGCAGGAGCAGCTCCGGGTGCAGCCGCCTCTTGTGCCAGAGGAGGGCGTGCTTTTGTTTCACTTTTCCATTAATATTTGAAGTGTGCGTTAGACCGAGGACCTGTGGTGAAAATATCAGCTTGTTCATTGCAGCTAGTGTGAAGAACTCTACTTATTTCTACGATAGCTTTGAGTTGATAGCTGCTGCGTTGCTACCTCATCTTCTCCTGCGTCTCTCACTCCCCCCGCGGCACACTGACTCATTCCACTTGTGTTCAAATGCAAAATACAGAAGTAGTGCGGAATATGTAGTGCACAGAACAGCAGAAGAGCCGGGGCCTATCCGAATCTTTTGGATCCGTTCACTTCAAAGAGCCGTTCAAAAGACTGGCTCTTTTATTATTTATTTATATGACAGAGGCCAATATGAGAACTCATTTCATCTACAAACTAATCACAGGGAAATGACCAAGGCTAAGATCTGTTTTAAATGGTTCAAACTGAGAGTGGGAGTGTGTTAATTCTTTGGAACAATGCATAATCTAAATAAAAAGTTACACTACTATAATAATAATATTTAAAAAACAAACTGTTATTATGATCCCAAATATGTTTTTTTGCATAAATCTCTCATTCGTGTTGCTTGCTCTGCTTCTGTGCTGATTCTTTTGTTGGATCAGAGTTAGTCAGTGTAAAAATGCATAAAAATTGGAAATAAAAAGATTCGCTTCTTTTAAAAAATGAGATCCAGTTCCGACCGTTCACGTTAAGAAACCATTCATAAGCAGCACCCAACAGCACCCAGAGATCACCCACGTGTACTGTTTGTAAAGAGCTAAAGCTTTAATAATTGCGGTCACGATAATCATGATAAACTGTTTAACGTGCACACTGGTTGCACTGGTTACTGTTGATGTTTCCACTATTGAATAAGACACGTAACATTGTTTTGAATTGTGAATGACATGTTTTCCTCATTTTGAAAAATCCCTCTTGACGGTTTGACAAATTCAACTGGCACAAACAGTTCTTGCACTTTAGTTAGTTTCTGGCAGATTTACAGATTTTTTTTGACAGGACAGAGGCTGCAACAGGCGAAAGGAGAGTGTGCAATACCCAAATAACATGGTGTAAGTAATGACTTTTAGCAAATTGTAGCGTTGTTGCCAGTTTGGATGAGAGTCACAAATAAACATGCTTTTTATTTGTGGAGTAGTTTGTCCACTGATCCGAAATTTGGCGGTTCGAATCCTGCTGTTGACATAAACATCACTGGTTGAGCTGTCAGAGCCACTGACTCACAGGTTGGCGATGCGATTCCAGCTCCCACAAATGAATGCTGTTTCTGTGTTCTTGGGCAAGGCACTTAACCCACCTTGTCCCCAGTGTCTGCGTACACTGGTGTATGAATGTGTGTGGGTGAGTGGTCCTTCCCTTTGAGTGCCTTGAAGGGGGAAAAGCACTATATAAAAATGTGACCATTTTCCATTACAGTGCACATGCAGCTGAGATACGGATTTAACTAAAACAGTGTTAAAACTTTTGTTTTTAACCAAATGAGCAGCAAGTAAAGTGTTTCCTTGGAGCACTCTAGTTTCTCCCATCAACCTAAAAAAAATCCTTGGTACTTTCCCTA
>KN469232.1:34303-50650 GCA_000787095.1 Periophthalmodon schlosseri
ATAATTTTCACTTCCCAGCTGTGCCTTGCCAGGGTCAAGAAAAGCCAAGAGTTTAGAGAGTTTATTTTTGGCTTACTACAGTCCACATGTGTCCATTCATGTTTTGATGCCTTCAGGGAGAATCTGCAATGTAAATAATCAGATTTCACACAGCCAGTGGTGGATGAAGTACTCAATTTTGTTTCTTAAGTAAAAGTACAGATACAGAGGTTACTCAAGTAAAAGTTAAAGTATCATATGAAAAAATCTACTTAAGTAATAGTAGTAAGTACCTGTTTAAAAATGTACTTTAAGAGTAAAAAGTAAAAGTATTAAATTTGTTAAAGTGTTAAATGTAGTGATATTGATTCAAAATGATGCATATTTTGGTCAACAGTAGAAATATGAGTCAGTTTCTTATTTTTTCTCATGAATTTTGAGTATTTATTTTGTTTGCTCAAAGCTTGAACTCAAAAACTTGAATCACGATGTTACCACGAAGATGGTAAAAAAAAAATAACCTCTAAAATCATATGAAAAGTACCTTTTACTTTTCAGTCCAGTTCAAAAACGTAGTGGAGTAGAAAGTACAGACACCTGCTTTCAAATGTAGTGAACTAACAGTAAAAGTACCCACTGCAAAATTTACTTAAGTAAAGTACAGATACCTAAAATTTCTACTTAATTAGTTTGTTACCTTCCACCTCTGCACAAAGGCATTTCACCCTATCAATCAAAACAAGTCTAGCTCCAGAAGTGGATGTCAAAGCTGTTGGAGAATAACGGAATAATTCAGTTATGGGGTCAAACTGTACACTATATAAACTGCATGCTGGTCATATGGTACGGTCAAGCTGGAACACCATGTCAATATTCTCTAACAAAAGCTTATCTCTAGTACTGCTTTGTGCATGAAGCTGGCAGGGTTCACACTATCTTCCTTCAAACCACCAAAATCCAACCATTTCTTCACATGTAATTAATTTCAAACACTGGTACCCCTCTTTGTGAGTATTAGCCATAAGAGCGCATCTAATTCCTGTATCTCTGCACAATGTGGCAAAGTGGCCAGGCACAGGCAGTACTTGTACAGGAAGTAATCAACCGCTCTCATCTTCATCCCCATTAGAACAAACAGCAGTCACGTGTAGCAGAGCCTGACAATGGCCACAGATGGGTGATTAGCTGGAGTGCTCTGAAGGCCGCGCTGTTCTTTCTCCCATTCAACGAGATGGGAGAGAAGACCCCAGTGGAGAGGATGCAGTAATCACAAGTACTTCAGATTTACATGCACACGCGCTAATCAACAACATCTTAGTTTCGGGCATGAATTTGCTTGTGCTTGGTTTAAAAATACTGTTAAGGTGTTTATGTATATTTTTATGTTTTTCTAATTATTACTTGATTTGGTGGGATACTACATGTGGTACATATTTATCATAGTTTTACATCAGTAAAGTGGTAGTTTGTGAAAGTTGAGAAGAAAAGTACAAAAATAGAGGAAGAAGCGATGAGTTCTAAAACAGAATCCCTCTACCTATGTCATCAACACCAAATATTAAATGTCGGAACAATTTAGGCGCAAGGAAAGGATTTATTATTGTAATTTAGACACGTCTGGTTGCTAGGTAACAGTTATGTATATACCTCAATGTACAGATGTCTTACAGGCACTTTTGCTGTTGCACTTGAGTCCCAACCGTTTTTAGATGGAAACATGGAAAACATGAAATAATTTTTTTCATCATCCGCCAATGAGCTTGGGCCACTGAAACCAACACAACACCATTTTTGGTTCATCGTTACAGATCTTATTATATTTCCATGCATAGCACATGAAGACAACACAGATCATACACTGGATTTATATTGTATATATTTAGAATTTCATTTTGCAGCTTATCCATTACAAAAACATAAGGATTAACAGGTCTTTGATATGAAAATACATGCATCTGATATATACTGATATATATACACTACTCCACATGTATTTTTCAGGGGTAGAGGAAATATTGAAAGGGGTAGTGGAAATATTGAAAAAAAAAAAAAAGAGGTTTCCCTGCTTAAATAATGTTTAAGCTTCAGTCTCAATGACCCATACGAGCAATGTGCTCATCTGATACACACATGTATGATTAGCTCTGGGGTCCAGCCGGTCAGTTTAAAAACGTTTACCGTCCTCTCTAAAGCCATACCATCGATCCTTTGCATTCTTTTTGTCTTTGGCTATACAATAGGAATCGCTACATGCAGTTTTTGGATGTTTTCAAGTTGGCAACTGATCACATTCCCATTCATTTCAATCTACGCTGCTTGTGTTTTCACCCAAAAAGGGAAAGGAGCCTTCTAGCTCAGGCACTTGGCAACACTGTCAATCAAACCTGCTGCTAACGCTAGTAGGAGCAATCTTGGAGAAAGATGATGCATGATTAGTCTGTTATTAATGTTCATATCTTGAGTTCTGGACACAATAGCAAAATAAAAACACCAGGATCATGTAGAGCTGGTCAATTTGAATGTTTTAAGACCAAAATGATGAGCCTGAGAGCAGCAGTTACAGAGAGAGGTGCCACAGTTTTTCAATAGAAAGTGAATTGGAGCCAGAGTCGAAGGAACCGAAAGCGCACCCACTTCCTATTTGGAACACAGTCGCTAGCAGGGTGGCTATGTCCATTTATATATATATATATACAGTCTACAGTTACAGCCTACAGGAGACTTGTGTTCGGAAAATAAACAAACAGAAGAAATTTGACGTTTACACCCAAACACTACAATTGTTTTTGCAACTTTTGTTTTTGCAACTTTTGGCCATAAAAACAACACTATACATACACTGAAATACACTGACCCAACCACTTGACCACTCAGCATAAGGCTTGGAAATAGCTCATCTCTACTATGCTAACAACTGTGAAGACCATATCGGGAAAGGTTAGAATCTGCTTTTCTGCTTTCCGCCTGTATTTTGAGAGGTATTAATGGCTTTGTAAATCTCAGGCTGATTATCCCTCGCCGCGATGCAAAGTGCGCATTAATCATACATTCTGATCTGGAGAGTTTGAAGGGATCCTCGTCTCTGCTCTGGGGAGGCCCGCGCAGGTCACTAATTGAAGCGAGCGGGGGGTACGTGCCAAGTGTCATCCTCCGGCAATGATCTGGAAGAGGTGCTGATTAGAAATACATGTGGGTTTGTGAGGTGCGCTTGGTTTGAGGAAAGGGACAAGCCTGAGAGTTGCGTAGAGGAAGTTCGGTGTTTTTTTTTTCTTTTTTTTTATTTAAAGCCATGCAAACATACAAGTTAAGCATTTTTAGATACAACATTGTCCAAGACACATTAATAATGAGACATACTGATTCAAACAGACAGAAGACATAACGAGACAGTTTCTAGACAAGACAAAACATAAAAATAAACCATGCGTGAGTGTTTATGTGTAGCGTGCGTGCGTGTGTGTGTGTGTGTGTGTGTGTGTGTGCGTGGCTAAAGCCTGTTGAAGTTAAAAGGAAGAGAGACAGAGTGAGTCAGAGGGGTGAGCTCAAGTAAAAAAAAAATGAACTAGAAGGGAGATATTAAGTTAAAATAAAAAATGATAGTGATGTAAAGAAAAAAAAAAGACAGTCTCAGTGTAGGGATTCTCTGACGCAGTGTTGTTACGGCTGAGAAACATATAGATGATAAACGGTAATATTGAAACGCTAATCTAGAATTATCCCCTAAAAACTATTCTAAATGTACCGTATGGTTAAAAAGCATCAACTGCAATAAATACACAGCAGAATGCAACACTTTAGTAGTTAGTTTGTACATATTGTGAGACATAGAAGTTATTTAATCATCCCTCTACATCTCTAATCTAATTGTAGAACAGAAAAATAACAAAAAGTTCCGCACCAGAACAAAGAAAACGTTCCTATGATGAACACTGCCCCCCAAAAAAGTATTGTCCCATCTACATATATTGAACGAGTATTTATCGTGAGAAGCCTACGTGTTGTGTTGGATTTTTTGTCTTTTATTAAGTATTGTAATAATTCTGTGTCTAGACTCTTATTGAATGTTTCCTATTCGTCTGCTTTCTTTAAACTTTGCGTTGCAACACTGTAATTTCCCCACTGTGAAAATGCCACTGGCTTGTCTCCATGGAGATCTTGTTGCTTTGCCTGAATGTGCCACAATGTGTAGGTTAAAAGAAACTTGAATGACCTCTTGACTGTAACTTAGCTTGCTGGCATCTTCTGCTTGTCTCCATGGATATACTTAAATGACACACTGTGGAACATTCCAGGCAAAGAAATAACATTTCCATGTTAGACTATGGAAGATACCTGGCTACATAGTAATATATAAGAAAGTGCTATTATTTAATGTTGAAAATCACATTTTATTGTCTAAATAAAGAGTTTAAGTTTTTATTATCACCCATCCTATTTCTTAGTATCGAAATGTTCTTCTCATTTTAGCATTTTTTTACAGCTTGAGAGCCATAAGCAAGTTGTCTTCATTTGATTGTCCAGAGTCAATGATTACTGTAGAAATATAGCATGTATCTCTGTAAGATGCGTCTGATTTGCGCTAATGAACATACCTGAGCTTTAGATTGAGAAGGTCACGCTTTGGACACGCTCCCATTACGCCTGTTTAAGATGTTCTGGTGTAGGACATTAAGAGCTGTGCAGAATAAGATTTATAAATGACAAAGCTCTGCATTGACCAGTACACGCAAATCTATTAGAATTAATGTTCCTAAACTAATGCGAGGACTAAATTAACATGCTCTCATCCTGCAGGCAGCACATGTCAGGTCGAACGCGCGTTGCTAAGATATACATTTAGCACTGTCGGCCATGTTTGCTCCCTATGCTCCTGTCATTGGTTCAGCGCTTTGGTCCGCTGCCGTGGCGACCATAGGGAGGCCATTTACCACGCAAGCTGGCTGATGGAGCGGAGAGGGTTGGGGGCGAGTGATGAGATGTGATAAAACAGGCTGCACTGTCATTATCGGAGCTCTCAAGGCTCCACTGGACAGTTGTGCAATGGCTTCAGACCCAGGTGTACACAGCTTTATGGGTATTTATTATGGATGTTTCACTCTGGCCTCTCTAGCACCGGGAGCAGGCAAAACCAAGATGACAAAATGTTTAAAAGGGGGACTTAAATTGCGGCTGCCCTGTTGTTTTCTAAACTGCAGTGTCTTTTGGGAAAAATAGTTTGGGTTGTTTTCAAATTTTAGATTATGAAAACACAATCTGTCGTTTTTGCATTGGCATCTTGCATAAGGTAAGATTAGTACTGTTTTAATACAACACAACAGAAACAGCTGTCTAAGGGCAAGTTTACACCTGTACTTATTTGGTCTTGGTTTGAGCCCATTTTAATTCTGATGTAGACTTGGTTTGGTCCTGTTTTAATCCTGGTTTAGTCCAGATTTAGTTCCAAGTTTAGTCTCAATTTCAAGTTAGTCAATTTAAAGCCAGTTTTCTTCTGCCATTCAGATGTTCAGTCATGGGGGGGGGGCTTATTCAGTCTATTTCACAAGCAAGTATGAGGCTAGACTGGTTTAAGTATAAGATTAATACATGCAAGGAAACAGCATGGTTTATATCACATTTATCTTAAAAAGGTGCACTGTGCAACTTTTGCTTGTCTCTATGAAGATGTTTTGCCTGGAATGTTCCACAGCATGGCATTAGAAATATCTATCTACAGCATGTATTTCATTATGGGTGTTTTTATTGATCAAATATAAATTGAAAAACATTGTGAGCGGGATCGCCTCTCCACAACTCTGACCTTCTCACCTGCTTGGCCTTCACAGTGCATCTTTAATTATGGCTTCAAAAAAGTACTTCACAGAATACTTTTTTTTTTTTTTTTTACTTTTGGGGCCTTGACAGTACGTGGAGCTGGACACCTGGACATCCTATTCTACACCGAATTTAAATGCCACTGTTTTGATTTGACCTGATTTTTGTCCTTGTTGTGTATTTAATTCATGCATAAAATCACCCCAAATGTCACATTTCTACAACAACTGACCTTCACGGCCTTTTTCTATGCAATCTAATCTCATTGGGAGTCTGTCTTTTCTATCTGAAATGCCAATTAAATTAGGAATTAGCTTTATTTCTCGCTGCATGCTTATTATCAATGATCCTTTGATTGGTCCTTGTGACTCCTCCACTTCCATAATAACCCTGGTATCATTTAGTCCACTGAAAAAAATAATTGCGGATTACCCAGCCATCTTGTGTTCATTATGTTATCCTAGACTTGGACAGACAAGGCCTTCTCTGCTTTGACTGAGAGCTCAATTACTCAAAAATGAACCTGCTTTACAGATCCATATTGCTGCATTATTTGCCTCATTATTTATGTATAGCTTTTTGCATGCAACAGTGTACCTATACACTTTAGCAGGAATAATAATGTCTGAGCCCATTTTGACGCCTACTCCTGTTGATCTCCTACCATTGATTTGCATGAAAGTTTGCATAATTAGCCCCGCTCTGCTCTCGATAATGTACAATAGGGTATAGCCACAGCCGATATCGCTGTATAGAAATAGAAACAAGGCTATAGTTCCGAGAGTTGGTGAAATGGGTGTCAGTCACGCCTCGGTCCACTTGGCAAAAGCAGAGCATGCCACAGCCGTTTCCAAGTGGTATTTTAAAGGTTCACTATGTAACCTTAGGGGGTCTGCCACCTCCTTGTCTCCATGTTATTGCTATGCCTTGAATGCTTCACAGTAAACTTATCTATCTCCTTAGAGGTCCTTCGAGACAACAGCAGCCAACTTAAAGGTCACCAGTAGGAGACTGGACCAGCCACAGAGCAGCATTGTGTTTTTTGCGGAAGCCAAAGACAAAGTGCCCAAATGAACCAAACCAAACATGGTAACGCCGACAGACGTACTTCAGCCTATTTTAGAGAAAATACGGCCTATTTTGTTTGTGAAAAATGTGCAGAAGGTAAGTGCTTTGTGCATTTGTAGACAGGGAAGTTGTCTGCTTTTCTCTCAACTGGATGTAACAAAAGTTTGACTTCTCGGCTTGTTCCACTGTTGTGACGCTTTGACCAGATCAGATTCAAGTATGAGTCAGAAGGTTCCATCTTTTCTTGTACGCTTTCAGCAAGAGCTGTTCCACAGTGATAATGTGTAGAGCTCCAGTGAAGAGTGCTACACATTTCAGTCTGGCTTCTGGCTTCTGCCGGGTTAAGGTGACCGCACTCTCACAAAGTATGCATGCTTTTCAAGGGATTTTTGATTGGATTGCCTGTTATTGTATAAATGCTAGACAGATAAGTTTAATGTCATACGGTGTAAGGCAATCTCACCTCCATGGACACAAGAAGGTGGCGAACCACTCGCCAGAAAAGTTACATACGTCAATTGTACAGATAATTAAATAGTAATTATTGACTGAACATTCTCATTCAACAATCACATCTGTTGACCTTGCTTCTTTAGCATCTGCATGTGTGTAGATGGTGAGACAAAAGAACCAGCCTTAATACAAAGGGAGACTCACCACTGAAAGGTCATTGCTGAATGCTAAGTATAACTTGCACCATAAATTTCTGTCAAATTGTTTGGCTTTTGACTAGTGCGTGAATGACTTCAGACTCGGCGTGTAGCAAGAGACATTAAGTACAGTATAAAAGAAAGATGAGTCTTGACATTTAAAGGGAATCTAAAAGCTCTGGTTCTTTACTGATAAAGTCTGTTACATGTGGAGATAGGACTATGGACCATAGAGAATACCTTCATTTTAAAGTTCATTTCATTCACGAAGCATCCGTGTGATCAAATAAAACACTATATCGACAAATATTAAAATACTCTATATGCAGAGAAATATTTTTTCTTTTATCACGATGTTTGTTCAGTCAACCAGTCCAGGGACTGCGGCTGGGGCATTTTTCAAAAACCTTTTTATAAGGAAATTATTTTTGGGGCATTGGGGCAAATGAATAAATTCAAATTTAAGTCATCCATTTGTACTGGTTATCTGAACCAAAATGTATGAGCCAAACGGGGCCCAAAATGTGAGAGAGGCCTCTACTTTGACAATGTTTATATCCAGGCTCAAGACGGTTGCATATGTGCATATGACTGAAATGTTGATGATTATTTGTGATTATTTATGTTTTGATTTTTTGTATTGTGATTTTAATGTCTTTCTTATTCTGTAAATCACTTTGAATTACTTTGTGTACGAATTGTGCTATACAAATAAACTTACCTTGCCTTAGTCAGAAGTGTGTGATTTAACCAGTAAAGTTAAAGCTCTATAATATGTTTATTACATTTATATTTGGCCTGGGTTAGCTATTTGGGACAACCTGTTTTTGACTGGCTTATCTAAACCTCATTGGTAACAGTTCAATCCATGTATTTCCAAAGTACTTCAGTCCACACTATAAATCTTTCATTCAGTTTTCATTAGATTCCATTAGCACTTGCATTTGCATATGCAGATGTCGTGCTTTAACTAAACCCAGTACATTGTGTTATATGGACACGTTTCCTTATGGCGTGAGCACAGAGAGGGCTCGTGTCTCTCTAGTTTCACCACAGGGCGAGCCTTCAGTGCTGCACCATGATAGAGAGAGCTCTGCTGAATTATTGATGCTGCAGATGGATGGTTCCCCACTGCAGATGTGTGTAGTGTTACCTGGAAGGACTGCTCCGCTGGGCTTTGGCTCCATTCTCAGCGCTACATACTTCTCATGCATCAATATTGTCTTACCTCTTTGAACTATGATCTATTCAACTTTTCAAACTTGCTTGTTCCTAATATTTTGTTTTCATCTTCTTTCGAAATCTGTTAAAGTGGGACTAAACACATAAACTCCACCCACAGCCACATTTCAAACAGAGCTGCTAAACTGGGCAGTGCCTGGAGAACTAAAGAAGTGAGTGAGGGGGTAGCAGAGGTGGGGTCTGGAGGTATAAGGAACAGTGTGATTGGTCTAACAGGTATCCACACTTCAAACTCTGCCCCTGTAATCATGGTAGTCTTGTGTGATGTCACCAGCTACTTGAAATTGCAAAAGCCACTGAAGGCAGCACAAACTTATATTTACGTGTTTTTGACGAGAAAGCTGCACTAAGTTTGCACTAAATTTGCCAAAAAATGACTAGGAACAGAAGATAATGCTATAAAAACGCCATATACACAGATTAGCACCGATAAAAGTGGATTTTTGTTTAGTTCCACTTTAAATTTACCAGTTTGATGAAATTCTGAATCTTTCTTCTCAATTTCCGATTTATTTTTTTTTTAATGATTTGCATAAAGCCTACCTGAGGCTCTTAATTTGTTTTTTGTTTTTTTGTTTTTTTTATATTTTCGAATGCTTAAATAGTGTTATTGTGTAAAACAGTGTCTCTCAGACTTTTCACACTAATTATCACTGGAAAAGATATGACCACCAACTCTAAAATAAGCCTATCTGAGGTCTAAATAAGGGCTTAATCAGGGCTTCGGCTCTATTCTCAGCACTACATACGGTTCGTGCACTAATATCTTTGAATTATGATCGATTACATTTTTCAAACTTCTCATAAATATAGTGTTTTTTAAGGTTTGGTCGCACATGCACATCAGCTCTACCACTGAGTCACATTACAGCATAATATTGGCAATGAAATGTCATACATTTTGATAATCAATGTTTGGGTATATGAACTTTTTTGAACACCATGGTGAAAATTCTAAACTTCTAGTTGGCCTTTGGATTTTTTTTTTTCTTTTTTTTAATCAGTTTGATGAATTTCAATGCTTTTTGGGGGTTTCTGGGTTTGTTTTCTTACTTCTATTGGCCTTTGGATTTTTTTTTTCTTTTTTTTAATCAGTTTGATGAATTTCAATGCTTTTTGGGGGTTTCTGGGTTTGTTTTCTTTGTAAGATTTGCATTTCCTTACCCCTTGAGCCCTTGAGGCTATTGTTTCTACAGTATTTCCACACACTAAAATAGTGCTTTGTATTCTGTAAGCAAATCAAATTAACACTAATCTTGGTTTTATCATTTTGATTTGTATCTAACCCTGACCCCAACCCTCTACCTGCAGATTAAATATTTTTTTAAATAATATTTATCGTATATTTAGTTTAAATGCACATTATGCATTCTTGTGGCTCTAATTCTCTTTTAAACATGCTTTTGGTCACCTTGGAATAAGTATTTCACAGTTTCTAACTCAAAATAATGTCTGCATATGGAAAATATACTTTATAAACTTTACCTCCATTTCCAATGAAGCAAACAGTTTAAGTCCTTTTCCTCCATGAATATGCTAATTGAGCAATGCGTTCACTGGGAACACAATTTGACAGCAGAATGACTCCGATAATGGGTTATACGATTAAAAACTCTGTAGGAGAAGTTCGGAGTTTTATCTATGATGCAACTAAATGGCCAATATGCAAACAGAGCACTTTTGAGTGCTCAGTGAAGACGACTTTGGATGAATGCACTGATGAAACAAGTGTGAATACAACAAAATACAACTCCAGGTATGTTTTTGATGAGGGAACATTATGGCATGGTTAAAAGGTCATAAAAGTCAATTTAGCAAAATATGTGTTCTTTAAAGTGGGACTAAACGCCTAAACTCCGCCCATAACCACATTTCAAATAGAGCTGCTAAACTGAGCAGGGGAGCGTGTAAGAGGAAGAGGGGATGGGTTTGGACATATGCGGAACAGTGTGATTGGTCTAGCAGGTATCCACAGTTCAAACTCCGCCCCTGCAGCCAGGTGTTTGTACTCAGAAACAATTGGCTGTAATAAGGACAGTCTTGCATGATGTCACCAACTACTGGAAATTGTAGTAGCCAAATTTACTTAGTTTGCACTACACTTGCCAAAAAATGACAAGAAACAGTAGATAATGCTATTAAAACATTGGATTTAGTGCTAAGTCCACTTTAAAAACACACAGTAGATTATAAAGTCCAAATATTTTTTATGGGGTGTTGACAAAAGCAGCAAACCCAAACCAACGGTAGTTCAGTTGAGCAGCTCTTGCCGTGTTTTTCAACCACCCTCTAATGTCTCTCTTCACACCTCAGCGCTCCCACAGCCCCAGACAAACTCTGAGCCCAGCATTCAGTTTATTCCCTGCCCCTGCCCTGCTCTGCTCTGTTAGTGCAGTGCTATAGAAGAAGAAGAAGTGTGAAGCTCTTTAAGTGGACCACACCTCTGGACATCAACAGAATGTAACACTCCAGTTTGAACTTGGGTCACAGGAAGGCGGGAGAGAAGGTGTGAGGAGGCCATTTTGAGCTTTTATAACACATAAATAATGAATAAACAGAAAAACATAGCTCTGGTGGGAGCAATGTGTTCAGTGCATGTCAGTCACTGCACGTACACGGTGCTTAGTTGACAGTCTATTTTATTCAAATTCTAGCTTTTGTATCTAGCTTTATTGTGGATGTGTGCTGTTTTTGCGTAATGTGTTCATAGCAAAAAGTAAAAATTTGTCAATGGGCTGCTATAAGTTAGAGTTGAAGACATTTTCCTAGCAATTATACATTTGAGATGATCAATTTATCCATCATTGTCACCAGGAAATTACATGTCAATTTTCCCATCAATGTTTCAATCTTATCTTAAAGTTACACGTGTAATTTTTCTGGTGGAGCGTTCATCCCCTGCTCGCCTTCATTAAAATTATCTATCTCCATGTGGACAAGGTGATGCCATCAAGCCAACGCTCAACTGCCAACACTGAGCAACAAAAACTGTCACTTCCGGGTCCAACCAGAAACTTCACAGCTGATTTCTACCTTTGGTTTTGTTCCTTATTCATCAAACAAGAGAGAATTGCCTTTCAAATATGTATGTTTAACCACAAATTGTATCAAACAGGTGAATAATACCAGCATAACATAGGATTACCAGTGTGCATGTCTAGTGATGGGACTTTCGGCTCATTTATGGGATCCGAATCTTTTGGATCTGTTCATTTCAAAGAGCCATTCATAGGACTGGCTCTTTTACTATTTATTTATATGACAGAAGCCGATTTTATGTACACAGTAATTACAGAGAAATGACCAAGGCTCAGATGTGTTTAAAATGGCTCAACTGTTGTTTTTTTGTGCACAAAGCTCTCACTCGTGTCGCCTGTTCTGCTTCTGTGCTGATTCTTTTGTTGATTAAGCATTAAACTGGATAAAAATGCATAACAATTAGAAAGAAAAAGATTCGGTTCTTCCAAAAAATGAGTTCCGGTTCCAGTTGTTCACCAGAAAAGATTCATTGTGCACCTTTAAAACTAATGTTCAAAACAATAACTGCTTCCTCTGTTCTGTCTCTTCCACCTCATAACCTGCATATCAGACAAAAACACTTCTGAGATCTCCACGTCGATCTCCATCTTGGTACAGCCCCTCTTTTGAACATAAGCCCTTGTCTGAAACCCAAGCCCCCTCCTCCAGATTAAATACCTGTTGAGTGAGTCTTTTATGGTTTATTAGAAGGCAACCCATACCTGCTGCTCTTTCATTTCACTCCTAGGAATTATGGGTAAAATGAGAGTGTTGATCACATGCCCCTGCACTTATCCAATCAGGGTAAATCCCGGCAAAGATCTGAGGAAGGAGAAACTGGAGAGGGTTATATCAGACAAACTCAATATGATACAAGGATAGGGATTGAGCCTGTGTGCTTTTAGTAGGGGCCAAAGGGGGGTCTTATACCGGTCAGTAATTTTATATTGATTTGTTATTTTATGCCAGATGCCCTCCCTTCCATTTTTACCTTATATTCTGGCTTAGGATATGGCTCAAAGACTCAATGTGTTGTTGTTTCATAGCCAACATACTTATCAGTTTGAACAAAATTAAAAGAGTACTAACTTTGAAATGTTCTTGCTTTGCTTGGAATATTTCACAGTATGGCTTTAAACTTGACTATTTTGTGTCTATTTCATAATGGGTGTTTTCGTTGCTCATAAATACCTTTAAAACCATGCATGTGAGTGGACTTGCCTCTCCACAGATCAGACCTGTAACTTGGCCCTGTGATCTGACCTTCTTGTCTTTATGGAGCTAGATAAGTTTAATGCTATACTGTGGAACATTCCAGACAAAGCAAGAACATCTCCATGTACAAAGGCAGATTGTACACCCTTTAAAGGTGAACTATGTAACTTTTCCGCCACCTGCTTGTTTCCATGGAGATGTTTTTGCTTTTGCCTGCAGTATTCCCCAGTATGGTATTACGCTTACCTATCTCCATGGAGACAGCAGGTGGCCTGACCAAGTTATAGGTCATATCTGTGGAAAGGCAAACCTCATATCAAGAATGCGTATTTTTCAAGATTTCTTTTGGCCTTATACAAGTTTAACACCACTGTGGAATATTACAGGCAAAGCAATAACATCCCCATGGAAACAAGAAGGTAGCCGACCCTCCGCCCAGAAAAGCTACATAATGTACCTTTACCTGTCTCACTTTTACTATATAGTCATTGTGACCTCAGCGTTTAACCCAACCCAACTGCATTCACCAGGCTGTATGTAAAACTCCTATTACAATTTCTACCATTGTACACATCCTTTTCAAACAGATTGGGTCGGTCTTGGCTTAAGTCCACTATTTGTCAGGCCTTATCCTCAGTGTCTTTAAACAGCAGGACTATGATAACAAGGCGCCACATACACCAGCTGTTTCTGATCTTGGGTTTTCCTTGTCTCCAAATGCGTGCGGCGCATTACAAATAACCAGTGTTTGCTCCTCTGAAAGCTGAGAGTTTAGCCGCCCAGATACTAATCACACTCCTGCTTTAGATAATTGCACAATATTATAGTATTACGTTGCCCCCATTAGATAGATATTGATTCTTGAGCCCAGAAGGATAGCAGCGATTCTCAGAGATCCTGTATCCAACTGAAAAAATATCACTCCGCCTCGAGCTGCTTTTGTCGATGTGTTTAAGAAAGTTTTAGGGGAGAGATGAAATAAAATCATTAAAGCTGCACTATGTAACTTTCTGGGTTTGTCACTGTTTGTGTCGTGCTTTGCCAAAATTGTTTCACAGTAAGGCATTAAAGTTAGCAGTTTAAAGAGAGTATTACACGTCTATGGGGTATTAACCGCTAACACATAACATATTTAGATCATCATGTTACATTTTATTGTTGTCACTCTCTCTCCCTTTGCTCTCCACACTAAGTTACTCCCCTTTCAGAGCGCTATCACATGATAATCAGTGCACATTTCGCTGAAGAAACTACTGCACATTGCACCAGGTTTGTGGAGTTGTAGTGTATTGTTTTGTGTTATGTTTTTGTATATTTATGGCCGTGTGGTAGCATCAATCGCACTGCTGACCGTAGTAATACCCCCTCTTTAATGCCACACTGTGGATCGTGGAAAATACATGGCAAAGCAGTAACATCTCCATGGAGACAAGCAGGTGGCGGACCCTCCACCTGAAAAGTTACATAATGCACGTTTAACATAAGGTGCATCTTTTGTTGTTTCATAGCTTATACATTTTAGAACATCTTTAATAGGCTGTGTTCCATTTTGCTTCTTAGTCCAAGTCCATTTGGAAAAGTATACCATTTATGACTATTTCTTGAAATTTGCAGAAACAGTGTACATAAAATAGGCTTTTGAACTGAAAAAATCTTTTAAAGGCATTATAAAACTTTTCCACACAAATGTATAGTTGAATATTGCCTTCTACTTTAAACCTGTGGCCTCCTTTGTTGAAATTGTGCTCAACATAATCTCCAAAATATCACTCCAGAAGCTTTGAAAATACACTGAAGTTATTTTAAATATTTAATGAAATTCCTCAGTTAACATACAGAATGAGTTTAAAAAATTGATCAAAAGCAAACATGGATCATACTGAATTTCAAAACTTTTTTTTAAATGTAATCATATTTATTGGTTATTTTTTAAGTTATAAATGTTAGCAATAGCATTCCTACTTTTAAAGGGCCCCTATTACGCTATCTTCTGATTTATGTTATAATGTGTCCTCATCAAAAACATACCTGGAGTTGTGTTTTTTTTTCATTCACACATGTTTAACACGCAAACCCTGCATAATAGACTGAGTTGAAATGGAAATGGAAAACACTCTGGTCCACCTTCTGGTGTCATGTGGCAAAACAGGAAGTGCTCCACTGTGTTTTTAAACTCCATACACCTCCACTACAATCATTTTGATAATTTCAGCTTTGGAATTGGCCATCTCTACAGAACAAAATGCAAAAGGTAGATGTAAACATGAAAACTACTGCTCCATGACATCACAAGGTGAAACAGAGCATTTTGAACTTTGAAGATGTGGACAGACTGATGATAAAGGGTTAGTGCGAATTATAATGAGGTAACAACATTATAACATGGCTTGAAGCTCACAAGAGACAATTTTGCGTAGTATAGGACTTGAGCAATAAAAATGTGTTTTTGTGTCAATTTGCCAACATAGCCAACTGCATTAGAAAAAAGTATAGCCTATCATATGTCTGTTTCTTTTGAGTTGGTACAGCTTGAGCCCAGAAGGAGAGCAGCGATTGAAAAAAAACAAAAAAAATACTTTGCCTCCATCTGTTAGTGAGATATTTAAGAAAGTTTAAGAAATATTTAATGGCGATTTTCCATTAAAACGCAGCCTGTGGGTCTATAAAATGGAATCAAAAGCACAAATGGCAAAGCTATCACTCAGTCTTGAATAGGAAGCTTTGTCAATATGCACTGTGTTAAGGTCATTCGCTTCACTATCTCCACCTGCCATTATGTTTGAGTTATGATCCCTCAATTATCTCACTACATAAAAATTTTGCCCTGGATGGTTGGGTAATTGAGTGGAAATGGCTCAAAGTGAAAAAAAGAATTCATCTTTAATATTCTCTTACGCAGTGGGGGTTCATTGAGATGTGAGAGACAGCCAAAGATTCAAAGCTCTGATACTGCACTCAGCACTTTTTAATACAGAACTAATCCAAAGCATATATCACAAAGAATACCATGCTTTTGATACCAGTGAATATATACATGTAATTAGAGATGGCTTGTGAAACTTGATAACATTTTTATGGGATGAAATAATTGCTGATTTGGTGAAAATGAAATTAGTGTTGAAATTAGTATTGGGTTACTTCTGCGCTAATGCTTTTAAAGTGCATTAAAGAAGGGGTATTTTACTTCTATGGGGTAACTGCTAACACATACAGTTGAAACCAGAAGTTTACATATACTTTATAAAAAGACACATATGCTTTTTGTTCCTCACTGTCTGACATGAAATCAGTAAACTTTTCCTGTTTTAGGTCAATTAGGATGAACAAAATTATTTCTATTTGCTAAATGCCAGAATAATGAGAG
>KN469233.1:0-16368 GCA_000787095.1 Periophthalmodon schlosseri
AGACAAACACACACACACACACAGAAAGCAGAGCAGAGCCTCACCAGACCAGGAGGAACACAAGGAGAGTTATTCAAAAGACTGGGTTTATTCATCTTGTTAAATGTTATTTGGTAAATAATTCAGTTTTAGTTTGTCTTTGGCAAATTGAAAAATAAAAGGTTTTATAAAGTAATCATCTGGACCTTTGAAAAGCTTTACCTCATTTACATTTTTTTGATGTAACTCTGGTAATAAAGAGATCTTTATATAGAGATTTTTTTTCATTGTTTTGTTGAAATTGTTAAATGTCTTTCCTTTTCCGACATTCAGTCATAAATGTGCAGGTGTTACAGCCCTGTGTCTGGTCACTGTGCTGGACTCAACCCCCCATCACCCCTCATCACCCCCCATGACCAGAACTCACTTGTGTCCATGCACCCTACCCCCACTATTTACCATGACTCAAGGAAAATGCAATAAAAATAATGAAAGTACATTTCAATAAAACTCATCGCTCATTGATGAATAATTAGGAACGCATAAGGTAAGTGAGGAATAACTTAGGCAAACTGTTTAAAATGAACTAGTTCTGTTTTTCACATTTTTAGGACAGTAAAAACCAGGAACAGCTTATTTAAACCCACCTGTCACTCAATCAGAGCACTGCAAAGCCTGACCAATAGGAGTGGCAAAAAGTGTCAGTGTTTGAGCATAGAGCTGCATTAAACAGTATTAAAATAGCATATTCTCACACGGATAAGATAACAATTGAATTTTATCATCATATCTTTTTTTTTTTTTCATTTTAAATACAACAAAACGTAGAGGAACTGGATGAAGCCTGCGCCACAATCACATCTGAACCTGTGTTGCCAGTGCCTTAACCTGGAGATGGAGGATACAGGAAGTTTTTTTTCATTTTCAGTATATGGACTGGTCACGCCTAACGTTAAGGTTAAGGTACACTTTATTGTCCCTGTAAGGAAGTTTGTTCTCTACATTTGACCCATCCTTCAATGCCACAGGGGCATTTCCTCAGGAGCAGTGAGCACCGCAGCGCAGTGCTCTGGGACCCATTTGTCAGGACGACCTTAGCTGGAGGATTTTTATTGTGCATGTTTTGGATTTGAACTATTGTGCAGAAAGGCTCGGGGAATCGAAGCTTCCTGCTGTGAAGCTAACCACTGAGATGCAGAGGCTGCAGGTGCTGGGGTTTAGATAGTGACCATTCAGATCAGAGAGAGGCCTTTTAGGTTTAAACCAACTGTAAACACCATGTTTACTTTGTATCTGGGGACACAGTTAGGTCATGTTTATGAACAGTTACTTTAAATAATAAAATGTGAAATATTGTGAAGGTTTTGGACTAAAGCATAGTATAGATTGAGTTTTGGTCGTTAGAGTAGAAGCCCATAAGCCTCAGTGAAGGTAGTGAGAATATCTCATACATGTGACTGTGCAGATCTATATTCCAAATGAACTGTGAGTCAGAGAACTTTGTGGGATCAGCTAATTCTCTCTCAGAAATATACAAGGCTGTGCAATAGACTGTTCAGAAACATTCAGGTTCATTTTAGCTGCTGTGTCTTTGGGTGTCTTGAAAAGCAGTATGTAAATCCAATGCGTGAATATTATATGTTCTATAACTATTCAGGAAAGAGCCAAACATTGTCCTACATAATATTTATTCAGTATTGATACTGGCTGAAATGATTATAGTTTTGATACCAGTTTGAGTATCAATAAGTATTAGGGTCTTTCTTGACAATGGGAAAGATCAATCATATTTCTGTATGTATCTATCCATAGTAAAACTGTTAAAGGGCCTGGACCCGATTTTTTCCCCCATGTATTTGAGTAAAATTTGTTTTGCCCCAGTGATATATTGTATAAGCTGCTCTTGAGGTCAAAATAAGTTGCTTGGTGTCTGCATCAAATTATAAACCGCTTTATTGTCTGATAATCAGGAAGTGTGTGGTTAGCATGCTAGTTGTTGTTAGCTTTACCACAGCGGCAAACTCCACTCTGATCCCTGAAAAATGTGAACTCATAAACTCATCGTGGTGAATAATTAGGATGAGGTAAGTGAGGAATAACTTTGGACCAGTGCAAACCGTTTAAAATGAACTAGTTCTGTGTTTCACGTTTTTAAGACAGTAAAAATGTTCAGTGTGATTTCTTTCCAATGGAGACAGACTGCTGTACAAACAAGCCTTGTCTTAGCTCATATTTATGTCTTTAAGTATCCTCCATTTACACGGAAAATACCATAACAGCAAATGTACCAGAAAGTTTAGTATATGCCGAGTTTTATGGTCATCTGGGGACATAGCCTCACACACTCGTACTGACCACAGCAGCCCTATGGGGAACATCCGCAGTCTACAGCGTGCTCTGGAACATCTGGCTCTCCTTCAGACCGGCTCCCAAAGCTCTCCAAGTGCAAGCCGGGCGTTAATTAAAGATTTACTCTGGTACAGTACAAGTCTGGAGATGGCAGGGACATATTTAAAAGAACATGGTTATGAATAAAACAACCGGAAAAGGGTTTTAAAAGTTGGGTTCCCAGGTTGCACGAGTTTTTCTAGGTTTTGAGATGTTATTGCGTTGCCTTGAATGTTCCACAGTATGGCATTAAACATATCTATCGAGCAATGATTCAATTACAAATGTTTTTAGCTGGCGGCATCAGCTACTTGACTCAATGGAGATATTTATGTTTAATTCAGAAAATCCGGGGGTGACGGAGCGAGTTGTGAACCCGCTTCATAGTCACTGTCAGTTCTATTATAAATTAAGATTTTTGGGTCTGTCTGCGCAGGTGACAGACCCACAGACTTTAAATGAAAAGCGAACTGGACTAGCAAACCTTGTTCTTATAAACCGCAAAACTATCATTATCTAACAAACAGATTTGGTTTTCACATTCACTGGTGAATTCAGACTATTATTGCATCAACTCACACATATTTGAGATGAATAAAATGTAAAGAACCAACTCAAAGGCGTTGTACCTGACGTTTCACTGTCTTAAAAAGGTGAAACTAGTTCATTTTAAGCTGTTTGCAGTGGTCCTAAGTTATTCCTCACTTACCGATGCATTCTGAGCATCCTAATCATTCATTTGGATAATTTCAGCTCTGGAATTGCCCATCTCTACTGAGGTAGCTGTTAACGAGAAAACTACCAGACATCACAAGGTGGAACAGAGCATTTTGAGCTTTGGAGATGTAGACAGACCAATAATCCAGGATTTGTCAAACATGTTAATAAAACAAAACTCAGCGATGTGGGATCAACATTCTAACATGGCTTAAAGCTCACAAGAGTTAATTCCGTGTTATATAGGGCCTTTAACAATAATTCCGATTGTGTTAACATAGAGCAGCCCACACATTTTCAGAAGTGCCATAATCGCCACTCTCTTTGACAGCCAATAAAGTGCAGAAAATCCTGTTCCTGTCAGACACGAGCGAGGCTTTATATGTGGAGTCAGAAAGTATTTAAAGTATTAAACATATTATGAAGTTCTTGAACATTGATATTGTTAACATGGTTTAACTGCTCAAATTCTTCTGTTTATGCGGGTTTACACCTATATAAACTGGACTAGCAATGTCAAAAGTATCAAAAATACTAATTGATACTAAAAATAATATGGAAACTAGATACTCATTTGACCAAGTATCGATACTAAAAAAAGTCACAGAAATGAACCTTTCCTGAATAGCTTTAGAATGATCTTGAGCTGTATCAGAACAAGTATAAGACACATAGACTAGTACACGCCCATGGACCACTATGGAACCTACTGGACGACTGAGGGATTACACAGATATAAGGCCACATGGGAATATAAAAGAAAGTACTACAATTTAATGTTGAAAATCATATTCTATTGTCTAAATAAAGAGTGTTTTTTATTATCATTGTGGTATCGGTATTGAGTATTGAGTCTATTCATTAATATCAAGATTGAATTTTTAGTACTATGGCAACACTAAACTGGACTAAAGTACTTTTTAGATGCCTAGGCAAGGCAAGTTTATTTGTACAGCACAATTCATACGCAAAGTAATTCAAAGAGCTTTACAGAATAAGAAAGACATTCAAATCACAATACAAACAAGTCAAAACACAAATAATCATCATAACATTAATACTGAAAGAGAAGAGAGAGGAATAAAACTTTTTTGAATCATTAAAGAACAAATATGCATTATTCATATTGTTATTGGCCTTTAAACATGTTTAGAACCTTTAGTACCTTTGCTTTGGCATTTCAGGGTTAGCAACTTTTTCCGACATACTAACAGAAAGAAGCAGTTACAAAGAACGTGAGTTGAGGCAGAAATACTTAGATTTTGATTTATGGATTTAAAAACAGGGCAGGGGAACTCTGGACTTTTACCTCTGACGTCACAAAACCGGCAATTTCAAACTTACTTTTTAATGGGACTTAGAAGGAGCGGACTTACCAAACAAGGATTTATCAAAAAAAAAAAATGAGTAGAGCAAAATCAACTTCAGGTATGTTATTGATGAGGAAACAACATTATAACATGGTTGGTTCAATGGTTCAAAAGTTAAAATATTATACACATTAAAAACATTAAAAACACATCAAGACTGGGACTAAACCCGAAACTAAACCAGGACTGTAACATCGGGACTAAAATGGCCGCGAAGCAACACAAATGTCAATGTGCCCTTAGAATCTGCCAACGACATCACAGTGTTTTCCCAGAATGCACTGCACCTCGTTCACCTGCTCTGCTGCGTGTCTGTCTGTCTAAAAGTACATTTGGTCTGAAGTTTCCTCCAGAAGTGAGATAGCAGTGATCTCAGCCTGACTCAGCACCTTTCACCGCTCGGCTGTAAATAGGAGCTATCCACAGCTCTGCAGAAGAGGCACAGTACACTGCAAAACTCGGCTGTGTGTGAAGGACTAGGACATCCACTTTTACACTCACTTTTTAAAGAGAAATAATGACAATTGTTCATGGGTACACAATATACTGCTCCCAAAACCTGTATTTTTACACTGTACTATAGAAGCTACTTGTTTTTAGCATATGGCGTTTGTGTACTGAACATAGACTGTATAAAGAAGTGGACTAAGTGAGTGTGACGTCACCCACAGCGTTCGGCTCCAGTCAAACGAAGCTCATCGAGGCTAGAGCAGTTATAAGGCGAATTTGGAGTCGAGTTCCGTATTTGGAATTCCAACTGCGAGTATCATAGCAACCAAAGAGCCAATCCGGAGCGAGGCTGTTGAAGGTAACGCCCCTTCCCGCCCGCACCGCTGGTTTAGCAGGGAGCGGGCGCTTATCAACACTGTCAATCAAACCTGTTGCTGACGCTAGCGGGAGCAACCTTGGGATTAGAAGGTGCCTGATTTGTCTGTTATTAATGTTCATATCCTGGTTTACGGACACAATAGGGAAATAAAAATACAAGGACAATGTAGTGCGGGTTAATATGAACATTTTAAGACAAAAATGATGAGTGGGGTGACGGTTTTTCAGTAGAGAGTTAATTGAAGCCAGAGTTGATTGAGCCTGAAGTGCGCAACATGGCGGCTAACGTTAGCTATGACCATTTGTATATACAGTCTATGGTACTGACATATTTATGTAATTATGTAACTATGTATAGGTTTATGTATTACGTGTGTATTTAGAAAAAAATAGTACATCCTATTGTAATTAAGCAGCTAAACTGTGAAATAACAGTGCTTAAAAATAATAATGTATGTACAATATTCCACCTGTACCTGATTACAAACCATGAACTGGGAACATGTTTTGGTTTGAACTTTTAGCCCCGCCCACTTAGTCCTTTCTGCCGCTGTGATATTGCACCATGACACAGAAACAAACTGTCTGGGATGTGTAGTTGTTTCCTTACAGTTCTCTAATTCCTGCTATTATTTGTTTTTTCGCTATTCTTGAAAATGTACCATAACAGAGAATCAAATCTATGGGATAGTGTCAGGCAGTAGGTTTCCCACGATCTTTTGTTACAAAGCGCCTGATTGGATGGAAAAAGGTAGCTGTATTAGTATTACCTCAAAAAAAATACTATGAAAAATGCATAGATTGTATTTCATAATCTCAAGTTATTTGTTATTTATTAGATTTGACCATATAAAGCATGATGTAAAGTGCAGATATCTTGACGAAAATACATTAAAGTAGGTCCAAGCCCTTTAATTTACCGGGCGACAGTAGCTCAGTTCCAGCTCCCACAGATGAATGCTGTCGTTGTGTCCTTGGGCAAGACACTTAAACCACCTCGCCCCCAGTGTCTGCGCACACTGCCGTATGAATATGAGCGTAAATGGGTGAGCGGTTCCTTGATGTAAAGTGCTTGGAGCGCCTTGAAAATGGAAAAGCGCCACATAAAATGCGACCAGTTACCATCACTATACGTGTTTTAGTATTTTGGTATTTTAGTCCACACTTCAGTCGGAGAACAGCGAATAAACTCCAAAACTCACAGCAAACCTGCACCCATCTTACAAGTTACAGGTCAGATCTACTCTCAAGTTGTTCTTTTTCAGCTCTGAAAATGTAAGAAAATAACGTTGTGGGCAAAGCAATAACGTGGAGACAAGCAGGAGCGTGGCCGACCCTCCAGCAGAAAAGTTATAAAAGTATATCTTTAATTATTACAGCTAATCCACGACAAAAAATGAATGCTTTTGAGTTTGTTATTGGAAATGTATATTTTTTTCCTTTTCCTTTATCCAATATAATAATAAAAATACTGACAATGAGTGGATTCTTAAAGTTCACGTCCATGGAGATCAGCCGTCTACAGAGAATGACTTCATTGATGTTAAAGACCAGTCCGATGGAGCTGTCGATGAGGGACCTTTTAGTGATCGACCCTGTGCTCGTCAATAATGAGCGAAGGTCACAGCCAACGTATAGTGCACTGACACACGAGGAAGAGGAGGAGGAGGAGGAGGGGGAAGAAGAAGAGGGGGAGAATGAAGAAGAGGTGGAAGAGGGAGAGGAGGGGGAAGAAGAACAGAGGGAGGAAAAGGGAGAGGAGGAGGTGGAAGAGGAGGAAGAGGAGGAGGAGGGGGAAGAGGAGGAGGGAGGAGGAAGAGGACGACGAATAGGAGGAGGCAGAGGTGGGGTAAGAGAAACCGGAGGAGAGAGGTGGGGGACGAGCAGGCCGTGGAAGAAGATGAGGAGGAGGAAGAAGAAGGGGAAGATGAAGAGAGAGGTGGAGGAATAGGAGGAGGAAGAGGAGGAGGAGGGATAAGCGTCTAGCTGGATGGTTTTAGCATGCTTCAAAATAATATTACTCAAGTACAAGTACAAAGAAGTGGTACAAGAAATTACTCAAGAAAACTGAAAAAAGTATTGGGAAACTACTACCTTTTCTGGCGGAAGGTCCATCACCTGCTTGTCGCCATGGAGACGTATAATAATGCACAAAATCTGCTATTTTCAAAGGATAGACACAAGAATTTGCAAAACTAAATCATATCTGAAGGAGCGGTGCAAGAAACACAAATGTTCAAATCATTTCATATTGTCAACGTAAAGCTTTTGTCACTTGTAGATTTACTCACAGTGGGAAGAGTAACCCAAACTTTTACTCAAGTAAAAGTACTGTTACACTGCACAATATATTGCTCATGTATGTTTTCCATAATATTTGTATAGATAAGCTTGATACCATATACCAGGCAAAGCAGTAACATCATGGCAACAAGCAGGAGGTGGATCCCCGGTCAGTAAAGTTACACAGTGCACCTTTACTGATACATCAACACCAACCCAAACAAAAATAATACTTGCACGGACCTACAGGGATCTGCACCCCAGCTTGAGAAGCACAACACATCACAAACATCTTGACTAAGCGGAACATGCGGGACACACGTTACCAGAGTGAGAGCATATGTTAGCGTTAGCATAGCCTGTCCATTAGAATATTCAGTATTCAGCGCCCAGGAGCTAAAGTAGGTCACTGACTGAAGCCTTTGTTTACCTGGAGTGTGATTTATGCCAGCAGCACACGGACACACAGCGCGGCACATGGCTTATCTTTTTAAGGTTTTTCGAAATGCTCTTGGCTACGTCTTGATATTTTATGTATACGTAAGTGGAAGTGTACCATGCAAAATCTGTGTTTATGATCTTTTAATATTCGTTTGTATTTAAAGTGATTTTTTCTTCATCGCCTTGCACTGGAGGCACCGATCCTTTGAAAATTCCCATTTTCACATGCCCGCACGCCTGCTGCTCTGTGCTTAATCGCATACATAAATAAAAGCTGGAATGGAATATGTTAGAGCGTCACACAAAGTACGGGAGGGCATCTGACGCACAGAGGTATACGATGTCACTAATTCTTAATCTCAGCGATATTTTTTAATGTTTTAATGTTTTACCTGGAATGTTCCTCAGCTCGAGATGAAACTGAACTCCGTAGAGACAAGCAGGTGACGTCACTGAGCCGAACTACAGGTCAGGTCTGTGGGGAGGCAAGCCTGCTCACTGTCAAAATGCATGTTTTTCAAGGTATTTCTGAACCATAAAAACACTTGTAATTGAACAAACACACAATGAATACTATAAAAAGTACATATACTTTCCAAACTATTCAAGACTATGGTTATGCTGTACAATACATTACTCAAGTAAAAGTGCTGTTACTCTGTGTCATATATTATTGTACTACAAAAGCAGATATACTTTCCAAACTATACCCCTTGGGATTAATATCGTGACTTCCTCTCTCCTTGCAACTCCACTCACAGCACTGCATTAAGTGTGTTACCTGCCTGTTAGCACTGTGAGCTGGCTCCTTCAGGTGCTGGGGTCCTTAGGGTGCTGACATTTGGGCTCCCACGTCACCCTGTTATTAGCTTCTCTGCGTAAGAGCTCCCACCCCGCAGGCAAAGCGACGCAGCAAATTAATAATAGTCCATGTTTATGCCTGGCGAGTTATTTTTAGGGACTGAAAATGGCATATGCAAATGAGATGCAAAGTGGAACGCGGGGATATTTTTGATTTTAGACAAATATAGCATTTTATTTATTTGCTACAATGAAAGCAGCTTGGAGCGGTTAGCCAGTGTTAAAGTGCCTATTTGTATGTGTTGTGCTGGCTTTAAAGACGCATAATGAAACTTTTCCGGTGAGGTTTAAAGGGCCCGTATTACGCTATTTTCTGATCTGTGTTATAATGTTCCTCATCAAAAACACACTTGGAGTTTTGTTTTGTTTCATTCACACATGTTTAACACACAAACCCTGCATATTTAGGCTCTTCTCTCAAACAGAAAACGTACTGTTCCACCTTGTGATGTCATGTGGTAATAGAGGAAGTGCCCCACTCACGTGAATAATTTGCTTAATTTCAGACCTGGAATCGCCAATCTCTACTAAAGGTAAACGGTAGGTTGAGTGAATGAAACAAAACACAACTCCACGTATGTTTTTGATGAGGTAACAACATTGCAACATGGCTTAAACCTCACAAGAGTCAATTTGGCGTAAAATGGGACCTTTAAACACCTGCTTGTCACCATGGCGATGTTATTGCTTTGCCCGGAATGTACTAGAGCAATAAATATAATAAAAATCTTGAAAAACAGGCATTCTCATTCTGAGCATGCTCACTTGACCTATAACTTGGCCCGGTGATGTCTCCATGGAGATTGAGAAGTGTAATGTCTTACAGTGGAATATTCCAGGCAAAGCAATCACATCTCCCTGGAGACAAGCAGGTGGCAGTTCCTCCACTACAAATGTTACATAGTGTATGTTCTAAAAAGTGAAAATTCAGATGTGACTTCTGACTTTAGCAGTGAAGCGGTTGAAATAAAGCTCATAACAATAGCTGCTTGCTTGAAGTTGGGCAGAAATGAACAAAATCAGTCGCGTCTTTTATTATAATGAATTATATGTTGTCTTGTATGAATAAAATCGTTTGGATATATGGACTTTTGGAGTATGGACTTTAAAATAGACTCCACCACAGGATAACCACCTAATGACGTCACAAGGTAGAACAGAGCATTTTGAGATCGGTATATAACATAACAAATACATGGAAAAGTAGACTAGTTGTAGATTTTCTTTGATATCACTGAAAATTTGACTTATAGCTGTAAAATTGCAAGAGTAACTACAAAGGAACACAGATTTGAATTGGAACATTACAATCTTACAGCAGTAAAATAAATGATGCAAGAACAATAACGATACAATTTACTTTAAATCTAACCGTAGTTCATCTTAATGCTTACCTTTATATACGTCTGCAGGAGAACTATACAAATAAAATGAAATACAGTCTAAGCAGAGTGAAAAGAACAGAACCAGGCATTGATCTATTAATATTAATTAGCACTGACTTCACCAGGCCAAGTTACAGGTCAGATCTGTGGAGAGGCGACTGCTCACAGTAAGAACGCACGTTTTTCTTTATTTTTCTTTATTTTTGTCAAAGTTGTCCACTCTGCACTGATAGATTTTGTAATATTTAATTCAATCAACCTGCATCCATAGAGTTATGTGGGACATTGCCGTTTTCACAAAATGCATTTTTCTCCTATAGGGACATAAGGATCATCCCTTAAAGTAGCACCTACATACACCAAACTTTACTGTGTTGTACTTAACAAGAGTTTGACAAAACGAGCAGAAGGATTTTTTGGTATCTAAGTCAGATTTATTCCAAAAATGAGGCGAAATTTGAATTTTAAGACAATTTTTCAGTGAGATTTAGTTTACTCCAATACTAAATAAGATCCAAAATCCCCTCTGTATATGTTTTAGTGTCTAATCTGACAAACAAAATGAAGCAAGAAATTTAAACCTGGCTCTTTCCATGTTTCTGTTTTGCATTTCCCCAAAATGATCAATCTGGGCTGTTTTTACACATAAAACAAACATTACGTGATGAAAAACTTATATAAATGTAAGAAAAAAATGTATTATAAGTAAACAACAGAAGAAGTTTTAAATTGATATCTCTAAATTCAAGTTCTTGTTTCCAATTCACCTGCAATGTTTAGCCTTCAAACGCGTTATGTTTGTTACTTTGCTAGCTTTTAGTGAATGTAGCATTATACTCGTGGTTGTTTTTTCATCTAAGTCTGCAGATAGGAATGGGAGATATGGGTCTGGGCAGTGGAGAGTATCGATGTCCAGGAAACGTATCTGTCAAACGTGAGTGACAGGAGGGGGCGGGACAGGAAACAGGAAGTCACTGCGCACAGGTCGAGCGGGTCAGATTGGGAAAGTGTCACGAAGGGTTAAACCTCTGAAGTGCAGTTTGTTTTGCTAATGTCTGGACGTAGTGACAGCTCTGGACTCGCGTGGTTCTGTTTCGCTAAATGTTTACTCTCGTGTGTCACAGAGGAATATGGTCAGTTTAACACACAAGCCCTGCATATTTAGGCTGTGTTTTGTTCTCAAACTGAAAACACTCCACTTTGTGATGTCAAGTGGTAACACAGGAAGTGCTCCACCGTGTTTCTAAACTCCTTACGCCTTCACTAGAATCATTTGGATGTTAGAACTTACTTAGTTACTTCCTCAAAAAACATACCTGGAGTTGTGTTTTGTTTTATTTCCTTTAAACAAAAATAAAATAAGACAAAACTGATCCAAAGCTGTTATTTCTCTCAAAACCACAAAACTACAGAACCATTTTGTGTAAATAAAAGCCAACTACAACCAGTATATAGTCTTATTACATCAATGTATATGTCCAACCAGGATATGGCCTGGACCGATATTTGGAAGCCGATATTACCAGTATCGGATCGGCGCGTCCCTAAAATGAATAAATAAATAAATAAATATGTGTTGTCATAGTGAACAATTATTGCAAAAAATGATGGAACCAGATATTAAAGTCTTTAAAGTACATTCTGCCAGACAAACTTTTAACCGGGTCACGATGTTGTTTGCACGTTTGAGTAACCCCATCTTTTCAGCTAGTCTCTCAGGAAGCTGCAGGTCCCAGCGGTGCAGGGGTCGGTTTGGACGAAAGGTCAGAGGTCAAGGGTGCACTCAGGACCGGGACTTGACCTTTGAACCTCCCGTGCGATAGGCTGATGTCAAAACGGAACGCCCTGATTGGCCAACAAGTTACCGTCATTCGCAGTCTGCTTATTTATACATGTTTGATGGAGATAGATAACTTTAAATTTGAACTTAGCGTCTCTGTACCTTATTTTTAGCGTCTTAAAAACGTGAAAAACGGAGCTACTTCATTTTAAGCAGTTTGCAGTGGTCCAAAGTTATTCCTCACTTAGCTTATGCATTCCAAACATCCGCATTATTCACCGTAATGAGTTTATAAGCACTTTTCACAACTTTCAGAAACCAGAGTGGAGTTTTTCCGTCACAGTAAGGCTAACAACAACTAGCACGCTAACGCACACTTCCTTATTGTCAGTGCAGATGCAGACAGTACACAGCTGACTTATTTTGATCTCAAGAGCTGCTTACAACATATCTGTACTGGGGTAAGTCTAAAAATTGCTGAAATAATTGTGTGCAGGCCCTTTAAATCAGAATTCTGGTCCGGTGTCCAGGTTGCAGTTTGACCTGTATGTAACCTGAGATCATTTAAGTCACATTTATGCTGCATTCTTCTCATTTACCCTCTGAAGTTGCACTTAGAGTGATTCATGCATGTTTGAGTTTTATTCTCTTGCATTTTCTGAAAATTCACGTTTTTTTCGCAGCATTGAGTAGCCGTTTTGGTACTTTGTTGTGATGATGTTTGGAGTGGCGTCCTTAAACAACTACAACCTCTTCATGCTGACACAAAATTGGATTAGGTCCTATTTGAGTGACCGGCATCAGTGTGTCCGGATGAACACTCTATCACCCTTTAAAGCCACCTCTATGGGAGTGCCCCAGGGGTCTATTCTTGGACCTTTGCTCTTTAGTATTTATATAAATGACCTGCCTAATGTGTGTACTGATGCTGATGTAATAATGTACGCTGATGGCACAGTGCTTTTCACCTATGGACAAAATGAACTGGAGGTAACAGAAAAACAGAAAAAGTTGCAAATTGGCTTCAGAATTCCTGCCTTACCTTAAATGTTGATAAAACGGTTTCAATGTTATTCCCTAATAACCGTAAATCCCCACAGGCTCATGAAATTTTAAA
Organism: Periophthalmodon schlosseri; assembly: GCA_000787095.1. Taxonomy (NCBI): domain Eukaryota; kingdom Metazoa; phylum Chordata; class Actinopteri; order Gobiiformes; family Gobiidae; genus Periophthalmodon; species Periophthalmodon schlosseri. Next base: position 13,150 of record KN469233.1, read on the forward strand.
CGGACAGAACATGGTAATACAGGAAGTGCTCCTCTGTGTTTTTAAACTCCATACGCCTTCACTAGAATCATTTGGATCATTTCACCCCTGGAATTGCTTTGAACTGATCCAAATGTGTGATGTAGCTGTTATTTATCTTAGAACTACAGAATTGCAGAACTATTTTGTGCAAATATAAACAGAAAAATTGACAAGGGAAATGGAAAAAGTTGCAAATTGGCTTCAGAATTCCTGCCTTTCCTTAAATATTGATAAAACAGATTCAGTGTTTTTTTTTCCCCAGTAACTGTAAATCTCCACAGGCTCATGAAATTTTAAATGGACAAAACATCAGGAATGTAGATTAATGTAACTATTAGATCTACTACTTGGTATTAAAAAGCCACATTAAAACTTGGAAACATGCTGAACTTGATGAATTTTAAACATATTAGAAATTCTTTAACAACTGAGGCCTCATTTACATATTTGAATGTCAGGATTGTCTCGCCCCTTCCATATTGTGTTACAAGCTGGTCACGGTACAAGCGTTTTTAAAGCCTATCCAAATGTTGTATAAATGCTCACTAAAAATCCATGATGAAACATCTCGCCTGTACCACCGCTGCTCAATACTTGTCAAATATAAATTGTTACATTTTGAAAATTTGATAAGAACATAGGAAGTGGGGATGATGTCGGCTTTCAACCACGTTATAGTTGTTTCCCTTCTCGTTTACCCTCTCGAAGTTGTTTTTGGGGCGATTCGTGCATATTTGAGCAAAACACTGAAACATCGTATAAAGAGCACTAAAAATTGATGATAAAAAATCTCGCCTGTACCACCACCGCTCGATGCTCGTTAAATATAAAGTGTGAAATTCTGAAAACTTGCTCAAATTCAATCAAATGTTAGCTTTATTTAAAATCATTCATAATTCATCTGCTCCCCCGTTGAGACAGTTTGCGGTGCTCGCTTTTGAGAAGACATGCCGAGCCGCGAGGTCGACGGCTAGCGGAGGGCGCGGTGTCCCGACAAGCTCTTTTGGTCAGCCATCGTTCTCCTGCAGAGCCATATGCCTCTGGAACAGCCTCCCACGTGAAATCATACCATGTACAAATGATGAAATGTTTACGCGCCTGACCAAACAATGGCTTTTAACCAAACAAACCTGTACACATTAAACGGCCTTGTCTGAACGCAGCCACATGAACTGTAAATATGTAAATAGAGCATGAATGCAGTGACTGACATCGAAGGGGACTATAGTTTTACTTACTGACTGGTTGAATTATTGCATTAATATACATTGTATTTTATTGGCATGTACATCATTGATGACATCAGCCTGTCCAGGGACTGAAGGTGGAAATGAGTAATCTTGCTATAACCTGGCACAAACATATTACCTCTTTGTGTAAGTGAATGTTTTTTGTTTTTTTTTTATGTGCATTGTTCCTGAGAAATAAACAAATGAACTAAACTTAACTAAACTTGGGACAGTCTAACCACAGCTGCTAATTTATACCACGTGTCTCTCAAATGCAGAAGATGTCTCCTCTCCAAAATTCTCGTAACATTCGGAACAAAATCTATCACTTCTTTTATCTGAGATATGTAAGAGTTTGGTACTTTGATTGTTGATTTTGAAGAAGTCCTGCAGTTTCATTTTGACCTGAATGGACCATGCGTCTCTGATTGGATAATCCACCTGTCAATCACGTCCATTTGGAATCGGGGAAGCAGGATGTGGTTCCAGATCCACTCGGCTTTATAAAGTTTTGTCAAAGTGGTGGTAAAGTACTGTATGTAAGTTTAAATTTTAGGCATCTGTGCTTTACGTGAGTAGATTTTAAAGTGGATACTTTTTACTTTTCCTTCACTACATTTGAGAGCATGTATCTGTACTTTCTACTCCACTACATTTTGAACAGGACTGAAAAGTAAAAGTATTTTTGTATTGTCTTATATGTCTGAGACCTGCTGAAAAGGCTGATGGGTTTATTTTTAACACGTTTATAATTTGAGCGAACAAAAATATACAAATAAAAACATCTACAATAAAAGATCGATTCAGTTGTTTCTGTTGAACAAAATTCAGCACAAATTTTTATCAGAATCATTACATCTGAAGCTTCATTAGATCTCAAAATTTTTACTCTTTAAGTACATTTTTAAACAGGTACTTTAACACTTTTACTTAAGTAGATTTTTTCATGTGATACTTTTACTTGAGTATTTCTTTGCTCTGGTATCTGTACTTTTACTTAAGTAACAAACTGTTTCTTTTAAAGGTCCTATATTACGCAAACTTGACTCAAAAACATACTTGGAGTTGTGTTTTGTTTCATTCACACATGTTTGAGTAGCACTTTATTATTAGTCTGTCTACATCCCCAAAGCTCAAAATGCTCTGTTCCACTTTGTGATGTCATGTAGTGGTAGTTTTCAAGTTAACAGCTACGTTTAACCTTTTGTTTCGTAGATATTCGAAATCCAAGGTCCGAAATAATCCAAATGATACTAGTGAAGGTGTATGGAGTGGAGCACTTCCTGTATTATCACATGACATCACAAGGTGGAACAGAGTGTTTTCTGTTTGAGAGAAGAACTCAGCCTAAATATGCAGGATTTGTGTGTTAAACGTGTGAATGAAACAAAACACAACTCCAGGTCTGTTTTTAATGAGGAAGCAACATTATAACACAGATTGGAAAATAGTGCAATATGGGCCCTTTAAGTAATTTCAGATCAATATTGAGATTGAAAATTAATTAAATTTAACATAATGATACACAGGTGTCATAGATTATAACTATATAGCAGACACAGGCACAATATGTCTGCTTTAAAAAGTCTGTCAGAACTTTTACTCTTTTACTTGTACTTGTTTGAATGAGTTCTTTTTACTTGAGTAGTCGTAGTTGTATAATATTATTTTGAAAATGTTTGGCTACACTGTTCGCTTAAATAGCACAGGTTTGACTCTTCATCATCCGTCTTACTTTGAAATCTGCTACTGTCAGTCCACCTCCTCTGACAGGTGAACCCTGCCACACAAACCAACCTCACTTGTGTTTTTTCAATATTTTTTTTTTTCACAGGGACTTAAGATGTTTGAAACGAACAGAGACGTTGACACACAGACTGATTCTGTGTCAGCCCAAAGCTTTGAAGTACAAAAGAGGAGGAGGAAGAGGCGAGGGGGAGGAAGAGGAGAGAGCACGGGGGATAAGAGC
>KN469234.1:1347-14203 GCA_000787095.1 Periophthalmodon schlosseri
TGTCATGAACATTTTTGGCAAACAAATAAACCAGAACAAGCGGAAGCAGTATGAGGTATTTGTTTTGGTGTTTAATTAAAGATAAAATTGTATTATATATTGTGGCATATAGTACATTTATCCCTTATATAATATACTCACAAAACCAGTGTACATTGCCCGCTGTTCTTACTATAAATTCTTTATATTTAATCATAAAAATATTGTAATATAGTTGAGAGAACACTTGACTTTAGACTCACGAGAGCTGGGGAAACCTAATATGGGCTGTTGTTGTCAGTGATGCATTATTAACAGAAGAAGCACTACATTCAGGCTCACTCTGGTTTGTTCACTGCCTCATGACAGTGACAGGGCACATGTTGGCTGTTTCACTGTCTGACCTCTTATATTCTATTCTTTGTCTTATATTTCAAACATTTACTTCTCTCTCTATTTTATCCACTCTATTTAAATAAAATTATAAGCACCAATCTCAGGGGCCTTTTAAAAAGTGAGGTAATACTTATAATACATTTGTCTTAATCTTCATACTTCATACTCCACACTCATGAAAGTAACTGATACTACTGGAGCCACAGCTGCCCTGGGGTAATGTTGAGGAAAACAGCCTTTTCCTCTCGTGTTTGTTAGTTTCTGCTTAGATAAAGAATACACTTGAAACAGAAATAAAGTCCAGAGAATTTACTTCATCAAATAATTGAGCAATACCTGTATAAGGAGTCTGTATTGACATTCCCAGGCTGTCAATCAGCTCTCTTCTCCAACCAACACCAATCACTCACGCACCACTTTCATACTATGTAAGGTGGGTTAAGTGTCTTGCCTAAGGACACAATGACAGTATTAAAAATAGACTAAGAGTAAGCAATTTACAATGCACATATTTCTAAGAGGAGTCAGACATAATTTACTCTGTTAAAACCTGCTTCAGCTTGTGTCAAGGAGTTCAAACCAGGTCAAACCGGTTCACAGCTACCAAACCCAAACACATCAATATTTCAGCAATATTGTGCTATCTTTTATTTTAAGTACAGACACTTGTTTATCTACTGTTTAAAAACATAACAAATGTAAAAATGTAAAAATGGAGTACTTTTTTATCTTGTGGTTTTGGAGTATCTACAGGCATGCACAGACAGACAGAACTTAAAAGAGTTTTACATTTTACACTTGACTCTGTATACAGATGACTCATTTATTGCTATTACTTCCCCATTCAAACAAGTACCTTCATTGCATACGTGCTCTGTCCCTCACTCTCCTATTCTCAGAAGCTTTCTAGACTAGTCATGATTATGAGCAAAGCTTCACAAGCCTCTGTGGTTAAACCAGCAGTGGAAAAAGAAGTGTGTATGTGCCACTTGCCATGCTTTCACTTCGGTCTGGAGATACCCATACTGAAACACCAATCAAAAAATCTGGTAGCAAGCCATGTGTGATTTTGAAAAGAAAAAAGATCATAGCCAAATGTAGGTCACACTTCAACATCAAACTAACTCCACCTATGCTGTTGCCTCAGGTGACCTTAAGCACTCTGTCAAAGAAATAATGTTTGCTATGGTGCTGTATTATAATGTTTTTGTTTGTTTTGTTTTTATTGTTCCTTGCATGCAAGTGTATAACTGTACCACAAAACTGAAACCTGATTATATTATAACACCCAGATGAAACAGATGAAATGACGTCTGACTCTGAGCGGTAACTGTAACTAATTGTGGTTTGAAAGTGAGACGTGAAAACTGACAACCAAAATCATCATTCACACTCACCACATATTCTCACTACTATTTCAAATGCAGTATCTGCCAAGTGCCTTTGAACAGCTGTGTTTGTATGTCGACATATTAAGCAGCTACACCTATTTGCAAATTGGCTTCGGTAATACAATAATCATTATAGAACTAGTTCATATTCTGCAATCATTAAATGCTAAAAAAAACCAAACAAACAAACAAACAAAAAAAAACAATTTGCTTCTACTTTGGCTTTCATTATAATCAACCACTCTTTACTTACAGCAAATTGTGTAAAATCAATAGAAAATGTCAGTACATAATAGACTTTTATGATTCTTTAAGGCTCATTAGTTGTTTTTTTGAATCTGAGGATCTGAGAGGATTTAGTGGATTTCATGCGTCACTGGACTTTACTTCCACGAGTCTGCTGTGTTATGTTGACAGACAATTCTCACATGTTTTCTTGTGCGAGCTGATTGCTTATTATATAATTTTCTGGCAGTTAAACCAATGAGAGAATCACTAGGCCTTACTCAGACGTGGTGTGAGAGTGTTGCATGGGCCATTCATTCAGAGGACATCCCGACAACACTGAGCACTTGTTCCTACTCAACAAACCCTGCAACCTCACTGCCATATACTCTGTGCTCGCTCACTTTTTGGTGGTATTCCTTTTAATTACAGTCCTATCAGGCCAAGCTTTAATGCGCTCTATTTTATTTTGTTATTTAATGCTTTGTCTAGTGCTGGCTCTATTTAGTCCAATAGAGTATACCTACTTAGTATTTTTAAGTAAAAGTAAGTAATAGTCAGTATGGTAAACCACAGGGAGTGGTTTATAAATTACTTCCAGAAATCACACTTACAAGTACAATGCAATTTTATTTCATTCTTAAAAACCCTAATCCCAAGTATTTTCTGCATAGGGCAAAGGTATGCGTCACACTTTTTCTTTTTAATTCTGTTTCCAGAATTGCTTAACACTATGTCGCAATATTTATTGTCCAGTAAGATCACACAGGAAGTCTGTCATTGCCAAGCCTTTCTGAAGTCAGTCTGGTCCTGCTGTGAGGGGATGTCTGCTGACGCTCCATCAGACCAAATATCCTCCCTCACAATAGTCATTGCCGCTGCATAAACACAGGGACAGAACTGGACGAACTGCAACAATGGGAATAAAACTGGGCAAATCCTGAACTAATAATCAAACTTTGAACACGGAGGCCGCTCCGTCTTCATTCCCAGGCACTTTCAAGTAACAGCAAAAACAAAGGTGCGCCCACAGCTGTGTTTTTGAAGAACTAATACAAGCAAATATAACGGCACAGCTTTTCATATAAGAACTTCATTGTTTCAGTCAAACAATTAACTTAGGCCTTTGGAAGTTATTTTAAACACCTTTTTATGACTGTAAATGATTGTAGGTATGATGTATTGCTTCTTCATAAATTTAGATGCACAAAATTCTGCACCAAGCACTGTATGTCTGATGAGAATTATTTTGTGGAGTGAATGTTTATTAGAAAATTTGGAATGCAACAGCCCCCTCTAGTGAGGAAAATATTAAAGAGCACATACGTTAAGCTCAATTTTTATATGAACACAAGTAAGCCCAAACTATCTCAGATTGTTTGAGCAGTGTAAAAATGTTACTCCTCTATTCAATATTATAAATTAACTAAACAAAGTTAATTTGTACACACAAGGCCTAAGGTTTGGTCGCAAAGGTAAAGCTACATTTCAATAAAAATACAATAAAACAATAAAGGGGTTAAACGATCTACTTGTTGATTCTTTACCAGTTGACAATATAATATATAGGTGTTAATATAATTTATTAATCTGACAGATAGAACCAAAAGAACCAGCTTTCTTTAGTGACAAACTATAGTTGCCTCTTTGACCTGCGCTTCATAGGCTAAATCTACTTTGATGTGTTGCTACAGATCAAAAGAAAACTCATCACCTGCATCGATGTCACACAAATATGCTGCTTAGCTTAAGGCTCCATCTAGTGGTGGCCTATTCATGTTTTGACTTATGTCACTGTTAGGCTCATTTAAACCAAAAATATGCAAGTAAAGTAACAAGGTAAAAGGTAAGGTCGCATTTATATCCTAGCTCCAATGTGCACTCAAAGCTCTTTACATCAAGAAACCTCTCACATTCACACACACATTCATACACCAGTGTATAGAGACACTGGGGCAAGACAGGTTAAGTCTTGCCCAAGGACACAACAACAGTATTCGCCTGAGGGAGCTAGGATCAAACTGTAGGTCAGTGGATCTGACCGCTCACCTGGTTTCAGATCAGTGGACTAACACCACTGACCAACACCAATACCAGCTGAGCTACTGTCCCCACTGAGCTGCTTGCATATTTTTCAAGGCCTTCGTGACCCTGACAGATTCACACTCCGGAGCAGAAGGTGGCGGTAATGAACATGCTTCCTACTGCCACTCATCAGAGGACAAAAACAAGGTCACGTGGTCACAGTGGAATGCTATGGTCCTGTTTCTCCCCGTGCTGTCTGTCTGTAGGATACTCTACTCCTCTGAGTCTGAAATGGTGTAGGACCAGCAGGATCACCGCGAGGCAGCTCCACAGGGAAGACACGGGGGTGCACGCCTAATCTGAAGGGTACGAGCTTTCCCGTTTTTCTATTTTTCTCATTGTGACAAAGATAGTAGCACTTGGGTCTATGCGCTTGAGTGTGTCGGAACGCGGCTTTGCTAGCTGCACGGGCCCATAAACATCAGCAGCACACACTCGCGTTTTGTTTCTAGCTAACTTGCTGCTGCACACATGTATTCATCTTTTACAAGGATTCATTAATCATAGATGCATGTAGTTTCTTCTGGCTATCAGTTGTACAGGATAGTAGTAACACACTTTCTATGAATGAAAATAAGTGATGATTCCCAGATTTGACTGTCAGCTCTTCAAACGTGCTGGGAAATAAGTAGTTCATCATTAATTTGTCAACATTTTTTACGAATGCTTTATATATAAATTGTTGTTGTTATTATTATTGTGCAGTTTTACAAAAGTGTGGAGGAGGACCTCTTTCCTGACTAGTAAAGATAAGCTTGTGATTTAGAATGAAATGCAGTGACAGGTGACTTTAGCCTGCCCAGACCTCTGCCTTTTGTTCTGTACAAATAAATCAAGCCTATTATTGACACAAATGCTAAAAGTAGGTGAAAATCAGCCCCCTCTGTATTCCGTTTTCACAGTTGATTTACCGATGACCCTTAAATTCTCTGGTGTTTAGTTAGACTAGACCCAACTATAACAGCAATTATTAGGACTAACTTCAGTAGTAGACTATTTTAGATTTCATGGTTGAATGCACTGCGATAAAGTGGAAAAAATCTAATCTTGATCTCATTCATGTAACAATATGCTATTTTGGCAATTTCGTCAGATTGTGATTCCATGTGTGTTTGTTTGATATGATAATTCAAAACATCGAACACTCATCCACCCACCCCTACTATTGGTCAGCCTTCCTCAGGCTCTATGTGAGTGGCAGGTGGAATTAACCAATCATAGTATAACTCAAGTATAAACTCTCGGAACAACCGATAACTGTACTTGCCTCTTAAAGGCATTATAATTGTTAAAAACTGTGATCTGACTCCAAGAAAATTGTGAAATTAGTATGCACCATATTGTACCACTCAAGTCTATAGGCCTATTTTGTAATGAGTAAGTGTAATTGGAGAAATTATAACGTTCACAATATGCTAATCTGCAACATCCAGGCGACAGCCTTTATTCTATTCAGTGGCATTACATAACAGTGACATTCATGATCAGTGTTTCCCACAAGTTTATACTGAGACTATGGTGGCACAAGCGATCCATATTTGAATCATTTTATTCAATACAATATAAGGAGAATAAATGTGACGTTTTGGCTCTACTGATTAAAAAAATACTAAAGCAAAGTAACTATATGCTTTAGTATACAGGCATAAAGTATAATTAGTTTTACCAGTTTTTTGTTAAGGTTAATATTAGACTATGAGGGCAAAAATTAGACTTTGGGGTGCTACCTTAATCTCCTCTATTACGGAGAAAACTGATGATGATGATTATTATACTTTACCCATTCAGTTAAGTTGAAAGGAGGATATACCTTTTATTAGTAATTTTTAGCATCATTTGTACTACTTGTACTACTTTTCATTGTCTTAAGTAAGTTATCTCAGGTGAGAGCATCCATAAGTGTGCGTAGATAAACATGTTCAGGGTCCTCTGGGGAGAATCTAGTAAAGTGCTTTGTAGCTTCACAGCATGAGGCGACGTGTGCTGGAATGCCAGACAAGGTTTGGCACACTTAAACTTGGAGGGAAGCCAGATGCTCTTTGTGCAGCAGCTCTAGTCTACTCTTCTAACAGAGCGGTCCATGGCTCAATTACAGCTCCAGGACCAACCTGACTTCTACATCAGAAGGGTTGTTTTTCACACTGTAAAGGAGCGTTTACTCCCGGTTTGAGCCCAGTCAAATCTGGATGTGGACTCGATTGGTCCTGTTCTATTCCAGGTTCAGCTTTGGGTTATAGACCCAGTCTACTCCCAATTTTAATGTGGTGTGTTAGTGTGAAACACACCCTAAGAGATGGGCCACACTATTACCTTAAAATGGAATGGAATGATTAATATGCCATGATGCTATTTACAAATTTCTATTTACAAACTAAACATTATTGTGAAGACAAATTTGGTATTGCATTTACTCCTCTGTATTTCGTGTATTTATTAGGGCTGTGGTCCTTTAGTCTGATTAATTGGTCGATGTGTCTTGGTTGACCAAAATTTGTTTTAATTGACTAATTATTTTATTTAGATTATAAGGATTTATATGGGACAATAGCAGAAAGGAGACAGCATGGCATGTGTTAGCTGAGGATTTGGGAGAGAATCCTGCTTTTAATTGACCCTTTTTTACATTTAAAAACAGTAATACTCTTAGTACTTTACTGTTTTTAAATTGTTGTTTTTGGATTAAGTGCCGTTGTAATCTTGTGAGTGCAGTTTGGGTCAGAGATATGGTCAGATCATACATACTGAAAAGTTTTGTCACATCCCTTTTTTAGCCATGTCTTTAGTCGACCAAGAATTTCTTTAGTTGATTGCAGCCCTATTATTTATTAAAATAGTTGACTGGAACATGAAATTCACATAAACTTGCCATGGCAGGATGTGGGCATCCTAAACATGTGACTGTTATGAAATAATTTCTCTGTGCTTTGACAAGCTGATTTTTCCTATGGCTTTTTAGGGCAATAATAAGGTGTTTAGTCAAGTGAATATGTCTCTAGTCTCAGGCTTTAACTAATTTAAATGATAATGAGAAGATAATAATCAATGAGGCGCATACATGGATTTCCCAAATCAATATCACCTTCATTGTGCCGGGAAATTACTCTGATGGTTTCATTTAAATGACTAGACAATCAGGCGGTGTGTTATTACAAAGCAGCCCACCATGAGCATGTCATTGTTATTATTTACTAATATTTACCTTTTATGATCAGTTGGAGTTCACTAACATCACTGTAACCAGTCACTAGATATTAAGATTGTTAAAACACATTTTTTTTTACGGTGCTTTGTGCTTGTACTTTAACAAAATCCCGGGCCAAAATAAAGACCCTGTGCCAAATGCTGCAATGGCTTAAATTAGTCTGAACCCCCTTCCACTGTCTGTGCCTTATAGTCTAGAATAAGAATAATTTTGAGAGTTGGATATGAGCTCAATAAAAACAATGTATTCAAAGTATACCAAAAAGATTTATTCTCTCCTTGACGCCATTCATAATCCAATATTTAATTTGTCATTTGTACAAAAATCCTATTTTCAGTAGCAGTTTACAGAAATTAATTTTGTAATGGCTGGTATCTACCTCACGCTGTTGGCTGGACACATCCTAAAACAATTCGGCTGCTGCTGGGGGAGGGGACAGAGGGTAGAATCATTACCATCATCTTCATTAGAGGGGATTCCTTTGTCCAATCAGCAGTCTCTGTGCTGGGGGATTCCAGAAGCGCCCCGTTGGTTGTCGCTAGGATACCACATAATCAGGAGGCAGGCTGTGGCCTGGTTGGTGGAGTGGGATGTTGATATGTGGGGGGTAGACGAGAGGTGCTGCTGGAACCTGCTCACACGCGTGCACTCATTCAGCCTTGGAGACGAGCCCCGCCATCAGACAAAGACCAGCTACATCCTGCGGCGGGATGGGACAGCATACCCCCACTTCACGATGGGGGGGGCACAGGAGGTAGGAGCATCAGGGTTAGGGCCTTTGTCTCAACATATCAACATACACAAATGCATGTGTGTATGAATCTGCTACTAATTGAAGACATGGTAACTTCTTTCCCCAGCCACACATCATGTGGGTTCTATGGGTTGTGTGTTGTACAATAAATAGTGGTCACTTCTTCACAGGCTCTTAATGGTTCTCATGATCTTCCTGCAGGCTCTGCTCTAGTTATAAATCTGACATGGACTCAGAATTCCCCTTAAGTACAATCATTGTTGTCTATTGTTAATTTGCAGTATTCATACATTACATAGATACATTAGAACATAGTAGGATAGCAATTTGCATTTTGTGGGTCTATCTTTTAAGTGACACTGATCTCTCTTCATGATACACAACATATTTTAGACAAATATAGTTCAGAAGATGTCCCTGAATGAGAAAAGAGGTGCTGTTCCCCATAACTATGCCTGATGGATGATTGGCTGGTGGTGAGTGGGACAGGAATCATGACCAGAGGGTACTGCCTCCCTTTAGCAGCTCGCTGGGATGTAACTTAATGACACAGCGGCACACTTGGTATCCGTACTGCTTTGTTTACAAATGTAAACCCTCCAGCTTGACCGGACAAGCTCTCAACAAAGACCCAAGATGTCTGCTGTAGTTTTGCTGAATGTGCCATCCTTTTACATATTGCATCCATCATTTTTATCCAGTAACCTTAACATTTTAAACTTGGCACTACAGGAGTTTGACATTAGCAAGTTATAGCAGCACATAAAAATAACTCAAGCAAAGGGCACTTCTGTCCCCTTCTACACTATTTTTTGAAAAGCATGCCACTATAATTTGTGATACTTGCTTCTCATTTCCTTCAGCTTTAAAATCACAACACGGCCCTTTAACCTCTGAGAAATTACACCCGCCTCGGCCTCTTGTTTCAGCTCTGTTACATCAGCTGTCGGGCCCTTTGAACCCCCACACCACCAACCTCTTATACAGGGGTCCCATCTACATCAGTACACTGATGTGTTCTTCTCAAGTTCCCAGTGTATTTTATTCAGTTATTATCCAATGCGTCTTGCCTAGATATCACTCTGTTCATTTTATCTTTTTTAATCACAAGTCACTCCAGTGCCCCTGTTGTGAAAGAAAGGTGATTTCAATAAGTCAACACAATGAAATGTATTTTTTTGTGTTCATTTTTCAAGGTTATAAATTATTTACATTTATGCCATGTTAACTGTATCAAATTATTTCTAATGTTAAAATAGAACCAGGCAATATAGTCCAAATATTCACCTTATTCAGGAAGTTGCCACAGGCGTCACCATTATCTTTTACCGGATGTATGATTTTGTCTAGGGCTGCTGATCTCAACAGCAAATTGGTTATTTACCGACTACAAAGCTGTTCAAGTCACCCAGAGAAAGAATGCATTTGTTCACTTGTTGTTGCACATGAACATTGAACATTTTACTCAAATCAACCAACTTTATATTTTAGCAGCAAGACTTTTTTTCAACAGCAGTAGTGCGGCTCATTAGTGGTCAGAAGTAAGAGTGAGCGGGTGTGGGTGGAATTCATTTACAGTAACTAGTACACATTGATTAAAAAATAAACTTTGAGATAATTAGTTGATTTGCAGCTACAGGAAAAAACTCGTTTGTGAGGTTATAGTGGTTTCGCATTTCAAGGTATTTTTTTTCTTCTTCTTGCAGGCACCGGAGAGCTATTCAGAAGAGTCGGGGATCAAAGGTCAGAAGACCTGAGGGCACCATGGAAACAGAGCCAGGGCCCCCTGCTTCTACTGCCCCCATCCCCAGCAGCCCCTCTGCCTCCACCGCCACCAGCACCAACACTCCCACCACCATGACCACGGCTTCCCCCTCCCCAGCCACCTCCACCACGAGCAGCACGAGCAGTAGTACCACAACTACCACTACTACTACTACAGCAGGGAGACAGGCAGTGCCTCAAATATCTGTTTACAGCGGGATACCTGACCGACAAACTGTACAGGTGAATTTCTGGCCCTGGGTTGAATATTAGATGTATTTAAAGAGTTAAGACCACACTAGATACAAAGAGGCAAAGTAAACTGTGGGATATTTTCTAAATGACAGAAAACAGTTTGCTTATATTCATTGTTTTGATTGACACTGTCTTTACCTGATTGAAGTAGATTAACTAATGTTAATCACGATCTGGTGAAATTTGTTGAATGAATGCCCTCTCAGCTTCAGTGGCTTTGACCTCCTGACCGCAGCAGAAATCCTTTCACAGACTTAACCTCTGTGTGAATGGGTTCCACTCAGCATTTAGAGCTGTTCCTTTGACCAGAGGAATTCTGTCTTTTCAGTTTCTCTTTTTCCTGACCCTGCCTTCAAACTATTAAAAACCAAACCTAATTACGTCCAGTTTAGTCTCCCAGCTCCAAGGGCTGATGCTCTATTTTGTTGTCACTCTTGCTAATCCTCACACTAAGCTTGATCGCTGTGACACTGTGAACCACAGGTCAACACCCATTGTGGTTACTTTGCCTCCAAAATATGTTTCACATGAGTTATATTTACATAATGCACAGATTATTTATAAATTAAAAAAAACTTGCATAAAAAACGAAACAAGATGCAAGATATTGTATTTATAGATTCACAAATAAAATTACAATGTATGTTTTTGTACTTAAGGTTTTTCAGCAGGCCTTACACAGGCAGCCTAACACAGCAGCACAATATCTGCAGCAGATGTACGCAGCTCAGCAGCAGCATCTGATGTTACAAACTGCAGCACTTCAACAACAGCACAGTCTGAGCACAGCACAGCTCCAGAGCCTGGCCGCGGTACAACAGGTGACTACCACTTAACCTTAACGCTGTATGCTGCTAGTCTGCTCATGTTAATGTGTTTCTCTGTGATGTGTTAGGCCAGTATTGCAGCAGGACGACAAACGTCTTCACAGAATGGCACATCATCTCAAGCAGGATCCACTCAGGCCACGGTGAGTGGTCTATCTCTTCTCTTTGTACTTTCTTTAAAAGTATTACATACATCATTATACTGTATCTTTTTTTAAAAGATGAAGGATGATGATTTGCCCCTAATTACTGTTTAATTGCTCCTAGATCAACCTGACCACGTCTCCCGCTGCAGCACAGCTGATCAGCCGGGCCCAGAACATTAGCTCTACCCCCACCAGTATTTCCCAGCAGGCTGTTCTGCTGGGCAGCCCTTCCAGCTCCACGCTCACTGCCAGCCAGGCACAGATGTACCTGCGCGCACAGATGGTGAGTCTCTACTCTGGGCTCAGCCACTGGCCAATGTACACAAGGCCACACTGTAAACACAAGTGCACGGCACAAAACAGAGTGTTGTCCCACATAATGGTGAGCTTTATTCACCAAGTTTTTTTGTTGCGTAATGGCATCACCTTCACCGCCACAGGGTAACAACTAAAAAGTTATTGGGATTGAGTAATCCCATTATGTCTGTCTTCAACCATGGAATATCTGTTTTGACTATTTGACTATAATTGAAGTTTTCACGTGTTTAGGAACAAGGTAACAAAACAGAGATTACAAAATATGGAAAGTATAGTTTTAGTATAGTCTTATTCTGCCATGCAAATCTTATGTCATTTGTTTAAACTATATGAGCATGTCTTTGCTTATGTTGTTTTTAAGGCTCAACAGAGTAACTTGGTGCAGGTGGCTCGGAGTCTGGGCCGAGCGGTCCCTCAGCTCATCTTCACTCCCACTGCCACTGTCACCGCTGTGCAGTCTGAGAGCGCTAACTCCACACAGGTATGCAAGTGAATAATAATATACCTTTTCTTCGAACTAAAATTCATTATTTGACTTGGGTATTGTAGGTTTTATGTTATGTGCTTTCAAAGATTTTGGATTTGATTTTGACAAGTCTGTTATACTCCACTAGGCTAATTAGTTGTAATAGTTACAGTATAATGAGGACATTTTTTGACGGTGTGCTACACACAAATTGTAATAAATATCTCCAAAAAATGAATAATTTATTATTGTCAGCGTCTTTAGATATGGCATGTGGAGTTTGAGCTCATTTGGATCAAAAACCTAGGACTAGAAATACTCTCTGTCTAATTCATGAAAATCTCTTCAAGAACCAGGTCCAGAATCTGGCCATGCGTGGCCAGCAGGGGGCGGCCTCCTCCTCCACACAGACACTGCAGGCTCTCAGTCTGAAACAGAGCCCAGTGCCCATCCAGCCTGCCTCTCTGAAGAGCTCTGCTCAGGGCACACCGGTCTCTGCAGGAGGCAAGTCTGGCTCCTCTGACACCCCTATGGATGGGTCAAAGAAGGGAGACAGCACTCCAGCCACAGAAGTACGAGCCATCAACATGAGCCGCAATGTTACAGCAGTCAGTGGACAACCTCTTATCGCTCCAGGTGAGGAAGGACTTCATTACACAGTACAAAATGAGAACTTTCATGATATAAAATTGTTGTTGGTATGAAATCATTTACAAGAGTGTAGAACATTGACCTGAAAATCTGCTTCATAGACATTTTAACATGCATTGTCATGCATGCAAAACATTAATTTGTAGTTTCTCCTTTAGTTATCCTCAAAATCTTGCACCATAATGACGGTCTTTTCAGAACTCGCTTCCTCCTCCTGGTATTATTCTTTGTATTAGTCATTGTGTTGTCATGGGCACCCAACTGTGGTGAAGTTACACTTTCATATTTTCCTCCTTGCTGTTAACATGACATGTTGAGGCGTGCTGCACAATCCCATACACTCTTTTAAGGGTGTATGGGTGTATGTAAGGTCACAATATAATATAATCATAAGAAC
>KN469235.1:0-22794 GCA_000787095.1 Periophthalmodon schlosseri
AACAACTATTTATACAAAAAAGTACTGACACTGTGTATTTATTTGAAAGAAATGCAGATTAAGTTGGCAACATTTACAAGCAACTTATTAAAGGTCCTATATTACACAAAATTGACTCTTGTGAGCTTTAAGCCATGTTATAATGCTGTTACCTCATCAAAAACGTACCTGGAGTTGTGTTTTGTTTCATTCACACATGTATGAGTAAGCTTTTATTGTTAGTCTGTCTGAATCTCCAAAGCTCAAAATGCTCTGTTCCACCTTGTGATGTCATGAAGTGATAGTTTTCAAGTTAACAGCTACCAATTGAGATTGGCAATTCCAGATCTGAAATCATCCAAATGATTTTAGTGAAGGTGTGTGGACTTTAAAAACAATTGATTATAAGATACCAAAAAAGTGATTTAATTGTTCAAAAGTAATTTAAAAACAGGGTGTTTCAGCTATAAATATAAATAAAAAGTCAAATATAGATAGAAACCTTGATCCTGTATCTTGCACCATCACTGAACTACACTGTATTTTCTTAATGTTAAAACACTATAGCGCACACACACTTCTCACCTGACTGTGACATATTGTAGCCAGTGGGAGGGACAGGATGGAGCGCACAAACAGACCCAAAGTGCTGACCGTACAGTTCCACACACTGTCCAAAGATGGAGCAGATTCTCTGCACAGAGGGGGCCGGCACAGACGCATTCTGACCACAAGCACCCTCCAATCCCTTTGCGATCTCCCTCTGAGACCCACAGATGAAGACATTCTTGTGTGAATGCATTCTTGTGGCACTGCAGGAGAGCCGACTCGATAGACAGGGATCAAAACAAGGCTTAAGTCAGATGTTGTGACGCACACTAACAGAAAAACATTCTGCCACTACTTTGGGTACTTTTACAAGAATCAGAGTTTTGGTGCGAAAAAACCTTGTGACATGTGTAACTTCATTCAGTCTTTGTTTTTGCCTCATTAATTTCCTCTTTTGCATAATATTCCTTGTCAAAACTTCTACAGGTGTTGCCTCGCAAATCTGGAATGATACCTCTCTGTATTTTTCATACAGATTGAGATCAGTCTGGTCTCCACGTCGTCTGTTGCGTGTTAAGCCCAGTCAAACGTGATCGTCAGATTGTTTTTTTTGTTTTTTTTGTGACACTTGTGAAACAGAGGTCATCTATGATTAACAGAGTTTAGTGCTTTGCTTATTGATTCTGAAGAAATCTGCCATGTTTTTCAGCCCTCTGTGATATTTTTTTTCTTTTATTTTTTCCAATTGCGTATCCCCCATTGGCTAATCCACCTGTCAGTCACGCCCATTTGAAAACAGGGAGATTCACCGGTGACCAGACTCATATCTTTGTAAAGTATTGAAGTGTGCGTTCTGGATCCCAGACAAACACGTGTGAACAGTCAGAAAGAAAGCAGATTACTCACTTGACATTATTCTGATAAGTCCAGAAATCAGATAAACATCAGTGTTTTGGTGTCTGTGTGAGCACAGCCACAGACTTACTAATTAAAGGCACACATTTACTCACCGGTTCTGGAGTGTATGAATAATGCATGAAATAGTAAAAGCGACCTTGAGTGTCTGGAAAAGCGATATTTAAGACTAACGCATTATTATTATTTAACGGTTTGGTTTATCGTGATATTCTAGTTTCTCAGATACAATGAGAATGTAAAACTTTCAGTTGAATAATTCTGATTTTTTATGTGTGGGAAAAGAAAACCCAATGCTTTTAACAACACTTTGATATATTAGGTTCACATTCTAGATATGGATGATCTCAAAATCTCAAATGACACCAGATAGTATTGGCTTGGAATTATTTTATGCTCAAACACAAAATACACAGGCATTTGAAGCTGATCACTGTTTGTTAGTCATTGGGTCTAAACATTTGTGGGGTTGCTTGTTTCTTGTGGACAGACCCATATTTACAGTTGAAACCAGAAGTTTACATACACTGTATAAAAATACATTTATGCTTTTTTTTCTCACTGTCTGACATGAAATCACACTCCACTTTTCTTGTTTTAGGTCAATTAGGATTACCAAAATTATTTCTACTTGCTAAATCCCAGAATAATGATAAAAGGAATTTTTAAGATAATTTTTCATTACTTTCTTCAAAGTCAGAAGTTTACATACAGTAAGATTAGTATGACTTTTAACAATTTGGGAAAACCCAGATGATGATGTCATGTCTTTGGAAGCTTCTGATTTTGATCGGTTTATTGACAACATTCAAGTTAATTAGAGACACACCTGTGGATGTTTTTGAAGACACACCTGAAACACACTGCTTCTTTGTGTAACATCATGGGAAAGTCAAAAGAAATCAGCCAAGATATCAGGAAGAGAACTGTGGACTTGCACAAGTCTGGTTCATCCTTGGTGCAATTTCCAGATGCCTGAAGGTGCCACATTCATCTGTTCAAACAATTATATGCAAGTATAAACACCATGGGAATGTCAAGCCATCATAGAACGTGCTTTGCTGTTCAAACATTATATGCAAGTATAAACACCATGGGAATGTCAAGCCATCATAGAACGTGCTTTGGTCTGAAATGTGCATATCAACCCAAGAACAAAAGCAAAAGAAGAAGATGAAGATGAAGATGCTGCTGAAGCTGGTAAGAGTGTGTCATTATCCACAGTGAAACGAGTAATGTACTGACAGGGGCTGAAAGGAAACTCTGCAGGAAGAAGCCATTACTCCAAAAGAAACATGAAGAAGTCAGATTACAGTTTGCAAATGCTCAAAGGGACAAAATCTTAATTTTTGAAGACAGGTCCTGTGGTCTGACGAAATATTTGGCCATAATGAGCATCGTTATGTTTGGAGGACAAAGGAGGAAGCTTGCAAGCCTGAGAACACCATCCTAACTGTGAAATACGGGGTGGCAGCATCATGTTGTGGGGTTGTTTTGCTGCAGGAGGGACTGGTGCACTTCACAAAATAGATGGCATCATGAGGAAAGAACATTATGTGAAAATACTGAAGCAACATCTCAAGACATCAACCAGGAAGTTGAAGCTTAGGCGCAAATGGGTCTTCCAAAAGGACAATGACCCGACGCATACTGCCAAACTGGTTACAAAGTGGCTTAAGGGTAACAAAGTCAATGTTTTGGAGTGGCCGTCACAAAGCCCTGATCTCAGTCCTATTGAAAATGTATGGGCAGACCTGTAAAGGCATGTGTGAGCAAGAGGCCTACAAACTTGACTCAGTTACACCAGTTCTGTCAGAAAGAATGGGCCAAAATTCCTGCCAACTATTGTGAGAAGCTTGTGGAAGGATATGAAAAATTGTCTAAAAAAATCCATCTCTCGTTATTCTGGAATTTAGTGAATAGAAATAATTTTGGTAATCCTAATTGACCTAAAACAAGAAAAGTGGAGTGTGATTTCATGTCAGACAGTGAGAAAAAAATCATCTGTGCCTTTTTATATAGTGGTGGAGAAAAAATCATCTGTGCCTTTTTATATAGTGTATGTAAACTTCTGGTTTCAACTGTATATTTACCCATATATAAATCAAGACATTTCTGGTTAAACTGTTGTCTTTTCAAAATCTTATAACGTCAACACAACCCCGACTCTGGTGACTCATGTGTTTTCCTCCATGTTTGCCTGTTAGCGTGTTGTGAACAGCCTTGGTCATGTCTCCTTCAGAGGGTGACACATGCTTTCACCTGCCTGTTCCACTTCACACTCCACTCACTGTGACACACTCCACACATGCTGCAAACAGGAACATCCCTTGTAATTAGACTGGGGCTGTATGATATGCCAAAACATTATTAGCATGATTTTTATGGACCGAGATCATGATTTTGATTTGAAATTCATTTAATACTTAATCTTTTTTTTTTTTTTTTTTTCTTGAAGAGTTACCTAAAGTTGCATGCAAATATGTGAAATAAAATTGATCAGAATTGACACTGAAATGTGATTAGATTTTTTTTTTTACTGTATCACCCAACCCATTTTCTCAGATTGACGTCTAATTAAAGTGGGACTAAACGTTAAATCAATTTTTTTTTGCTACTGAACTGTGTATATGGTTTTCTTAATAGCTGTCCCTAATCCTTTTTTTGTGGCAATTTTAGTGCAAACAAGATACATTTGCTGTGTGTCCTGTCCCCAGTGGCCACTGCAATTTCAAGTACTTGGAGACATCACATATTACTGCCTTGATTACAGCCAGGTGTTTCTGATTACAAACACTTCGCAGCGGGGCGGAGTTTGAAGTGTAGATACCTGTTAGACCAATCACACTGTTCCTCATATGTTCAGACCCTGCCCCTATTTCCCTCTCACTCATTTCTTTAGTCCTCCAGGTACTGTCCAGTTTAGCAGCTCTATTTGAAATATAGTTGTGGGAGGTTGTTGTAGTTGTACAACAGTTGTAGGTGTTGTATTTGTAGGTGTTTAGTCTCACTTTAAAGTTCTGCTGTCTGGTTAAGCATGTGGGCCAAACAGATCTAAAAAAAAAAAAGATAATTTATTCAAGTATTTAATTAAGTTTTAGTAAACAAAATGTCATGCTAATTTAGTCAAAAAAGTATACATCATTAACAAAACCTATTTAACTTTTTATTTTTACAGCTTTTTGTATACACACCATATACCGGTAACTCCTTGTGAATATACAGGTAGTGAATATAATAATGCAAATCGTATTTAATGAACAAAATTCTCTGCTCTGTGTTGTTCTCAGGTCCTGTGGCACTTAGACATTTTTCGCCGCAGTTTTCGTCAGTTGTCATCTCACAAATGTATGGAGGACTCATGCATTTTCTGCGCTCTGAAGGTACATCCTGACCTCTACAGCTGGATCACACATCACCTCTCTCCTCTGTTTAACTCTACTTTTCCCTTTTTTCTCCCCAGAGTATCTTTGCTCAGTTTCAGTACAGCAGTGAGAAAGTGCTACCGTCGGATGCCCTCAGAAGTGCCCTCGCCAAAACTTTTCAAGACGAGCAGAGGTTCCAGCTCGGGATCATGGACGACGCTGCCGAATGCTTTGTAAGACCTGCTCATATATGGAATTCCTATTATTATTTATTAATTTGTTACTGTCTCTGGACAGGACTGCCCACCACTTGGTTCTGGAAGTAACTTTCCCATTCATTTTTCCCATAGACTTTCTGGGAGAAAAAAAATGTAAAGTTTGTATGTTTGCTTAGGGCTAATCAGCTATATGGTAACTAATGACCACAAGACCTATATTTTTATGTAAAATCTGTTTCTGAAACTTTAAAAATGAGCAAGTTCAGAAAACATTTTGATGAGTTTTATGTTTGTAAATGAGCTTTTTGGACTTAAAACAGCTGCATTATGGTTATTAGTTAGCATGTAGCTCGTTAGCCTTCGTGATGCTTTTAAACTCTTAATATTTGAAGTCTATTGGAAAAATGAATGGGAATTTTACTACTGGAACCAGAGCCGAGTTCAAAGTGTGCGGGGCTGTTGCGCTCCATTAAATGCCTGTCCATCATCTATGCCCAATCATACATACTAGCCAAAAATGTGCCAATTCATGTTTTCCTTACAATGCTTTTAATATAACATTTTGAGAATAAATGTGTCTGTTGTTTTGTTTTAGGAAAATATTTTGATGAGAATACACTTCCACATCGCAGACGAGAGTAAGGAAGACATCTGCACAGCGAGACACTGCATCCCCCATCAGAAGTTTGCCATGACACTCTTTGAGCAGGTGAGTAAAACAAATAACATCTAAGTTGCACTATGGAACTTTCTTGGCGGATGGTACACCTCCTGCTTGTTTCCATGGAGATGTCAATGCTGTGCTTGGAATGTTCCATAGTATGGAAATAAATGTATCTATAACTCAATATATATAAATGCTTTGAAAACCGTGTATTCTTACTGTCAGCAGGGTCACTTTTTCACTGATCTGACCAGTAACTTGGCCTAATGCTATCACCTGTTTGTCTCCATAGAACCTATATTGCACTATTTTCTGATCTATGTTATAATGTTGTTTCCTCATCACAAACAGACCTGGAGGTGAGTTTTTAAAGTCTGTACACCTTCACTAGAATCATTTGGATAATCTCAGCCCTGGAAATGCTGATCTCTACTGAACTAAAGATAAAAGGAGCTGTTAACTTGAAAACTATCACTACATGACATCACAAGGTGGAACAGAGCATTTTGAGCTTTGGAGATGTAGACAGACTAATGATAAAGTGTTACTCAAACATGTGTGAATGAAACAAAACACAGCTCCAAGCATTTTGAGCTTTGAGATGTAGACAGACTAATGATAAAGTGTTACTCAAACATGTGTGAATGAAACAAAACACAGCTCCAGGTATGTTTTTGAGGAGATAACAACATTCTAACATGACTTAAAGAGTCAGTTTTGTGTAATATAGGACCCTTAAAGTGCACCGTGAGACATTAGTATATACATTAATAAACACGTGGCAGGTGGCAGAGCATATTGCAGAAAAGTTACATAGTACTTCTTTAACAATAAAAAAAAGTAACTGTGATATTCTGTGTGTTCAGTGTGTGTGCAGCAGCTGCGGAGCCTCCTCAGACCCGCTCCCCTTTATTCAAATGGTCCACTACATCTCCACCACGTCTCTCTGGTGAGTCCCTGAGCACCCTACGTGTGGGTCTCCCTAAGGTGACTTCAGGACACGCACAACACCTCCTCACCACTTCAACGTTGCTTAGATACTTGTAACCCGGGGCAACACGCCTAATGCACCCAATGACACAGGTGATTCATTTTTGGACTACATCAAAGTGGAAACAGGAGTGAGCTGTGACGATATACCTCTTCGATTGAAAGGAGGTTTGAAGCTCAGGTGTCCTTGATAAAAATAAAATGTTTTTTGCAACTTTTTGTACTTTTTCTACTATCTGTATTAATGATTTTGTATTTTCTAAATCCAGATCTAAAAATTTGAAACAAATTATTTATAGAACTGATAACCAAGTTCTGTTGCCCTACTATATTTGCCCAACAGATTCAGTATTTATTGTGGATACTTTTCTTACTTTTCTTCTTCTTTCTTTTTTTAACAATTTAGAATAGTTTTTTACATCAACAGTATATTGGTGTTTAACATTTGTTATCATGACAGATAACTGTATAACCCCATACAATTAGGGATGGGCTGAAATGTTTTTTTTCTGCTGCTGTGGCTGATAACTGATATTTGCTGATGCCACTTTTACTTTGCACTTTTGTAATAAAATAATTTCTTATATAATTGTGTAAACATACTGCCATATTTGTAACCTAATTTCACTTTTATTTCCATTTTTACTTAAACATCTGTTCAAAAAGACAAATCTAATGAGACTGTGGCAGTGAATATGGTATTGATATTGACAAAAAGCGCTTGATATCGGCCGATACTGATACTGAAACTGATATCGCCCATCCCTATTTACAGTCTTAACTGTTTCTCTGTTTTTGTAGTAACCAAGCAGTGAAGATGTTGGAGTCGAGGGAGAAAGCCACTCCTAGTATGTTTGGAGAGCTGCTAAGAAATGCCAGCATGGGAGACCTCCGCAACTGCCCTGTAAGATCCATATTTGTCCCTCAAATTCCCCTTATGATGTGTCCATAGACTGTATATATACATGGACATAGCTAACCTGCTAGCCACCGCGTTCCAGATAGAAAGTGGTCATGGACGTGCTTCCGGCCCCATCGACTCTGGCTTCATTTCACTTTACATATAAAAATTGTTACTCTGTAACTGCTGCAGTGACCCTCGTCATTTTGGTCTTAAAATGTTTGTATTAACCTGTTCTACATGATCCTGGTATTTTTATTTTGCTACTGTGTCCGTAAATCAAGATATGAACATTAATAACAGAAAAAAATCTGGCGCGTTCTTTTCTTGAGGTTGCTCCCACCAGTGCTAGCAACAGGTTTGATTGACAGTGTTGCTAAGTGCCCACTCCCTGCTAAACCAGCGGTGTGGGCGGGAAGGGGCGTTACCTTCAACAGCCTCGCTCTGGATTGGCTCTTTGGTTGCTATGATACTTGCGGTTGAAATTCCAAATATGGAACTGGGCTCCAAATTCGTCCCTATAACTGCCTAGCCTCGATGAGCTTCATTTGACTGGAGCCGAACGCTATGGGTTACGTCACACTCACTTAGTCCACTTCTTTATACAGTCTATGGTTGTATCAGTGTTTGTTAAAGTGTTCTGTCCTTCTCAGAGTCAATGCGGGCAGCAGCTCCGAATGGCCCGTGTCCTCCTCAACAGTCCAGAGATCATCACCATTGGCCTCGTGTGGGACTCAGACCACTCGGACCTGGCTGAGGATGTTATTCACACCCTGGGAACATGTCTCTTTGGTTCTATGATACTTGCGGTTGAAATTCCAAATATGGAACTGGGCTCCAAATTCGTCCCTATAACTGCCTAGCCTCGATGAGCTTCATTTGACTGGAGCCGAACGCTATGGGTTACGTCACACTCACTTAGTCCACTTCTTTATACAGTCTATGGTTGTATCAGTGTTTGTTAAAGTGTTCTGTCCTTCTCAGAGTCAATGCGGGCAGCAGCTCCGAATGGCCCGTGTCCTCCTCAACAGTCCAGAGATCATCACCATTGGCCTCGTGTGGGACTCAGACCACTCGGACCTGGCTGAGGATGTTATTCACACCCTGGGAACATGTCTGCGTTTGGGAGATGTAAGGACCAGCCGCTGTTTTTAACAACTAGAAGGCTAGATGTTGAATGAGTGTGTTATAATCAGGAGTGATGTGACAGAGGACTTTGCCTTTCAGTTGTTTTACAGAGTGACAGAAGAGAAGGCACGGCAGTCAGAGCTCTACCTGGTGGGGATGGTGTGTTACTACGGGAAGCATTACTCCACGTTCTTCTTCCAAACCAAGATTCGAAGATGGATGTACTTTGATGATGCACATGTGAAAGAGGTATATGTTTGAACAGAATCAGATTCAACAGATAAAGATAAAGTATATGTGCTATTATAAAGAGATATTTGAAATATTTTAAATATATAGAGCTGGGCACCATTTAAAGGTACCAGTACAGCGTGAAATATGTAAGGTACTACTGGCACTAAAAACAATCTGTATCAAAAATGTTTTTATGCCTGGTGGGTGCTGGGAAAGCACTGTAGAAAGTTTTTAGGCTATGTAGGCCTGTCACAATAATACATTTTGAAGTGTATATTGATGGAGTAAATATAGACAATAAACGGTAATATCGAAACTAAACTGCCACTGACACTATAACCCCAGAGCAGATTTAAACCACAAAAAATATTCTAAATCTACAATATTGTTAAAAAATCTTGAGCTGCAATAAATAAACCTCAGAATGAAAACACTTTAGACTTAAGTTTGCGCTATAATGAATCATAGAAGTTATTAATTCAACCTTTTACGGCTTAAATTTCCCAGTGGTGCAAAGAAAATGTACATGCGATAAATACCCACAAAAAATATTATTCCTGCTTTCATATATTGAACGATAAGTCAGTATAGTGATTATCGTGACAGGTCTAAGGCTATGTGGCCTTAAATAAACTTTTCCCTATAAGAAATTGTATTAAATTAAATTATATATGTTATTCTAAATATTGATTAATAAAATATAATTTTGTATACATAATTTATTTATTTTGGAAAACCTCTTGAGATGCATCATCTCTTTTACAAAGAGGTCTTAATATGGGAAAAGGTATTAAAAAAGTACTGTTCTGGTGGCACAGGTACCGAAAAACAAGTAAATAATAAAAGTGAAGAAAAGAACCACTTCTACTGAAGTAGTTTGCATCTCAAAATCCTCATTGGTTTAAAGTTATATTTGACCTGCACTCTCAGAATTTGTTGCACTTCGATGACACATTCCTGAACTCAGTCATATCATGATGTTCTGGGATTTCACCCTTGTAAATATTTATATAACAAACTGGGAGTTGCCACTAACAACTTTTATCTCTTTATTACTGTGTCCCTGGTATAACACTATTATTAGGATCTGTTACTGTCAGATGAAACAGTCACAGTTGTTTATAGATTTCCCCAATAATAACACATCAGCCTCCCTTTCTCCTCACTATCATGACTAAAAACACAAGACTCAATATCATATTAAGGAAATGAGTAGCTGTATCCTACAGTCCTCCCTCTGTCTTTCCTCTGTACTTATGCTTTAGCAGACTTCATTCTCTCTGTCAGTGCTGTCATCTCCGAACTATGCTCCAATGAGATCTGTGTGGCTGTGGGTCGGGGCTGCTGTCAAAACAAGGATATCCCTCCATTGTTTATCAGCTGGAACCGAGGGCGTGGCTTCAACACTTTTGCTCACCCTGCACACTCATTCTGTCCTCCTCTTTGACACACACACACATTAGACACAGAGCACATACACGGGGTTGTGCTGTGCGTCGTGGATTTTTGGGAGCACTCCTATGGCCTGGAGTTGAAAGTGGAGTTCCCAAAAAAAGGAAGAAGGGTTGCAGTAACGACTTTTGGCGGGACAGAGGTGAGGCAAGAAAAACACTGGATTTTTGAGCAGTCCGAAGCTGCGGTTGGATTTTTTGGAACAATTTTTGACTTACGCAGGAGTGTTTTGTTAATGACGTCAGCTGGGTAATGTAAGGTGAAAGATTGCGGTACTTTATTGTAATGTTTTTATTCAGTTGACAAAATAGGGCTGCACAATTAATCAGATCTGTCAGTAAAAGCATGTGGTTTGGAGCAGAGATCTGACTTAGATGTAAGAAATATGGCTATAAATATATTTTTTTTAATGGCACGTATTCCGTGTTTGTCTTGTTTATGTTCAGGAAATTCATATTAAAAGTAAGGCTAAATGATTTGGGATTTTTCTGACAAGCATTGCAATTAGACTTGCAAGCTGTTTTAATAATAGGATACTGTTCAAAGATCACATTTTAAACAGGAATTGACAAAAAAACAGAAACATGAGCTGGCAAACTATTACAAGAATCACATTTCAGAACATTTTTGTACAGATCTGAACTACAGGGTTAGCAGTTTTTTATGCAGAATAAGACTGGAGATTTTGTTGTTTGTGGAGGAAATTGTAGTACTTCAAAAATGGCAGCCTTTGTGATTTGCTAATTGCATACATTCAAATTCTGTTTTCAGTTTGATTGCGATTAATTTTGCAGCCCTAATTAAAAGTCATTTTTATCTGTTATGCCTTTTTTATCCTTTAGTTTAACTGTGAAATATCAGGGTCTTGTGCAGTGCTTGTCCTCTAATTTGTCTGATATAGATGAACAACAAAAGTTATTCCTAACCTAGTAGAATAATATCGAAAATCAGATATTAATCGATACTAAACCTAGTACAAAAACTAGATAGTCATTTGAGCAGGTGTCAATACTAAAAAAGTCACATTCACAGGACAGAAATGAACCTTTCCTGAGTAGCTTTAGAATGATGTTGAGCTGTATTAGAACAAGTATAAGACACAGAGACCACTATACGCCCATGGACCACTATGGAACCTACCTGGACGACTGAGGGATTACACAGATATAAGGCCACATGGGAATATAAAAGAAAGTGCTACCATTTAATGGTGAAAATCATATTCTATTGTCTAAATAAAGAGTGTTTATAATTATGATTGTGGTATCAGCTGGGAAGTCGACGGGGGACAAAGGGATCTGTTGTCTCAGGCCCCAGGGTCTTAGGGCCCCAGAATTGTAACCTCTGTCTATTAATTTATATTAGAAGGGGGCCCATGTGAGCCTTCTTGCCCTGGGCCCCTCATTCTCTGTCGACGCCCTGGGTATTGGAATCGGTTTTGAGTATCAAGTCTTTTCCTTAGTATTGAAATCAAGTTTGAAATTTTAGTATCATGACAACACTAAAATGTCTTTTATTCTTACAGATTGGTCCGAAGTGGAAGGACGTTGTATCGCGTTGCATTAAGGGCCACTACCAGCCTCTCCTCCTGCTGTACGCCGACCCCCGCGGGACCCCAGTGTCAGCCCAGGACGTTCCCTCTCGCCACGAGCTCCACTCTTTCAACAAGTCCTGCTACGACAGCGAAGACTCGGGTAACTACAACACAGCTAGGAGTCGTAGTAGTAGCACAACAGCCCGCGTCCAGGTAACTAAACCGGAACTAGCGCTTGTTTTAGTCGTAGTGGTAGTACTATGACTGGCAAGCCTGGCTTCACTCAGCACAGCTAGATGTAGTAGTGTGGTTGTGGCTGTTGTTGTGCCAGCATGCGACACAAGTGAAATATATGTTGTCTGCAGTTGTGCATCAGACTTTAAAATAAAACTTGATGTAAGCCTGAATATAGGTCTAAATGAAACAGATCCATGTAGTTCTACGCAAGAGGAAAAACAACTTCTTGCTTATATTTCACTTAGTTGCAGGAATGTTGAGATGCATTGATGGACTAATCCTGCATGAAAACAAAGTCAAAATAACGATTTGATCTTCTGACTAAATTCTGTTACTCTTACTAACAGTCCAGACCCGTGAACCTACTTTATTTTTGTGAATTCAAGTATTGAATGAAACGGTGTGATTCAGTGACCCGTTTCCTTTTGTGACCAGGCCGAGAGCCTTCCATCTCCAGTGACACTCGCACAGACTCTTCCACTGAGAGCTACACGTACAGGCAGCCCTCCCACTCGCACCATGAGTCCTTGGCCAGTCACTACTCCTCAGACTCCCAGGGAACCGTCATCTGCACTGAGCGCTCCTCCTTCGGCAGTCTGGACACCATAGGTATGACCTCAGCTCAGAGCTTAAAGTATGGAAGATCATTTGTTTCATCAGATTTTGGATTTTAAACATTGACTTTGAATTTTTGAAGTCTGAAAAAATGTTTAAATAAAAACAATTCAGTGTTTTTTCAGAGTTAAAGAGAGAGAGATTATGCAACGGTGTTTAAAATTCAAAATCTAATAAAATAAATAGTTTTCCATATTAAAGGTATTTAGAGGAGTGCTTCTAAGGTTAGATCAGGTCATAGTGTATCATCTCATGTCATTAGCTGTGTCTCATTGTGCTGCATGTTGGTGTAAACGTGTGTTCCATGACTTGTTGTTGCCAAGGCCACGTGACGGACGGGGAGCAGCAGCACTCTCTGAAGAAGGGAGACGGGGAAAAGAGGCGGAGCTCTAGCCGCCCGTGGCGATCTAAACCTGACCACGAAGCTTCTCTGGCCGGTTACCACAGTGAGGGTAGGAAGCGCTGGGGTCACTTGGGGGAGATTTGGAGACAAAAATGTGCATATAGACAATTAAGTTTTAGTCAATGTTTGTGTCAAGTTGCCTAAACACCATGTGTGTCCATGTGGATGTGTGCCAGTTCATTTGTATGATGAGGCCAGCTGCACTCTGTATCATTGAAAGGCTGCTGGAAAATGGGATTTTCCTTTTAAATAAAGGTCAAACACAATGAGTAAACATTGTGAAGCTCTCAATATTAAGTTAATACTTTGTCTGTATCTATTCATTCATATCTGTCTTATACATCTCATACATCATTAGTTTAAATTGCCTTGGTGTCAGTTCTTGACCCTCATAATTGCTCTTGTGTTCCTCATGACCTCCAGGAGAGACCCTGAAGGAGCAGCAGGTCCCCCGCCCTCGGCACAAGCCCTCGTCATCTTTCTCATACTCCAGCAGCCGCCTGAGAGACTTTAAAGAAACCATGAGCAACATCATCCACAGCCGCTCCCTCTCCTCCTCCTCCTCTTCCTCTCTACCTGCTGCTGCCCCTTCATCCGAAACACACACCCCCTCCAACAACCACCTTCCCACAGTCAAGTCCACCCCCACCCCCTCCTCCGCAGCGCCGGACTGGGAGGCAGACAGCACTAGCAGCGAGTCCAAGTCCAGCTGCTCTGGGACGGGCAGGTACAGGCCACCGTGGAAGCCCAAGAGGGAGGCCCTCAACATAGACAGCATCTTCACCCGACGCAGACAGGCCGGGTACAGTCCTCTGGGAGCCTCTGTGTCTGAGGACTCTGCTGCCACCGCCTCAGAGGAACAAGCACAAGAGCCAGGCAAGAGTCGCCCCGGCTCGTCCAGGACCCTACCAAACTGCAGCACCCACAGGGGAGGCAGTGCCGAGCTGCCTCCCCCTCCTCCACCCCCCAGGCTCATCCAGCGCATGGAGAGTGGCTATGAGAGCAGTGAGAGGAACAGCAACAGCCCTGTGAGCCTGGACCTCAACCCAGGGGACAGGTAACTGAGCAGTCAAAGTCATCTGCAGATTAGCAGTTTTGTTTTGTGAAAATTATCTCAAGGGGATTGGAGAATGTCACAGTTGTTTAAGCTTAAAAAAAAGTACAAATACACGACTACTGTTTCGTCTGTTTCAGGGAAAGTAGCACAAAGAAGCCCCCCTCCTCCTCTTCTTCCTCTGGACCCTCATGGAAGAACACTCGGTCAAAGAGCAGTGGGGCACTCCTGCAAGACGTCAACTCTTCTAACAGGACAGGTAGAATACTACAGTGTATATATGTAGTCGTATTTGAATGCGTGTGTTCATATGTGTATCTGTTGTGGATGAATGCATGGAGTGTTCATATGTGTATCTGTTGTAGCAACCTCCTCAGGCCGCAGTGAGCTGGACGAGCTGCAGGAGGAAGTGTTGAAGAGAGCCAGAGAGGAGGAGCAACAGAGGCGTCAGGAGAAGGAGAAAGAGGCTGCTCTGGGCTTTAACCCCAGGCCCAGCAAGTACCTGGACCTGGACCAGCTGCAGATACAGGGTATGAGCCCACACCGCACAGAGCTGTGGAACAACAAGAATGTTCCTCATTCAAACAGCTGAAAGAGGCGCACACAAAAGAGAGTCTGACCCTGCAGTAGTGCGGCTGCATACTCACAAACACTACAAACACAATTACACAGAGAGCTATTTAGGAAAATTGTTTTAGAAATCTAGAAATGTACATTTTTATTTATAGATACATTTTATAGAACATTTCTAAGGCTTTTCAAAAGGTAAAAAAGGTTAAAAAGTAATATTGTGTAATGTTTTATATTTGACTTTTTACTGTTTTTAACCATGCTTTCCTTGTAAATAGGTAAAGGTGACCGCTTTGAAAGGTGTGTCTCTGAAGCGGAGCTCCTGTTGGACCAGTCAGTGTGTCTGGAGCAGGCAGGAGAGGTTGCAGCTGCACTCACTGCAGTAAATGAAGCTGTGTGTAAGTATTCTCCCATCAGCCCCAAAAAAGAAGAGAAAGCATACAATAAATGCACCACAGTCCACAGTTGAGCTCAGGACAGAAGGCCTCACTCCATCAAACTGCTCTGCAACACAGAAATGAACCGTTACATTTCTATATCTAAATAATTATTGACTTCTGATAAATTATTTTTCCCCAATTAAACATATATTTTTAAATTTTTGGAATTAGTATGATTTTTTTTTTTAAGTAAACTAATATCAAATATCTCACTGTGGTTTTGTTCCCTTTGTAACATTAAAATGTATTTGTTTAATTTAACCATTTCATGGCCGACCGTTTGACCTGAATCACTCCAGCCTCACATGGAGGATAGACACATGTTCATTTAATTTAACTTGTTTTTACTTTTTTTTGCATGTCTTCATCCTGATTTCTTTTCCTCATATACTTTTCTTTTGTTTGGTTGTTTTGGACCTTTTCTTGGTGTGGATTTCTGGCTTGGCTGCAGCCAAACTGCACTCAGCAGAAGCTGAGTCTGGGGCCAGTAGTCATACGCGGCTCCAGCGCTGCATAAGGAGAGCCCGGGGCCTGCAGCAACGCATCACACTGCAACAGCGCCACTTAGAGGCAGGCAGTACAGAGCAGCCCCAGCCTCAGCACCAGAAGCACAGGTACTGCTATAGTCCCAGTAGAACATCCAGAGCTGTTCTGCAGTCTAGCAAGAATGGTATTACTTTTGATCTTTCAGGAAACCACACTTCAACAATGAAATAAGCAGAATTAATAAACCAATGGAATTGAAGTTGAAATTCTAATATTTTATGGCAAAGTCAATGTGAATTACATACAAAATACAAATGACAAAATACAAATAGAAAACATTTAAAAGAACAAAGTAATTACTTTTCACTTTAAACCTTTGAGCGTGTTCTGTTTGAGTCATGAGGCTCGGAGCACAGTCCCCGCAGGTCTGTGGTGTAAAGAGCTGTTGACTCATTGTAGGTGTGAAGCATGTGGACGAGCTGTCAGCACGCCCCAGGAAATGAACTCACAACACACATGTGATCTAACCATCTGCCTCTGACATAAGGCACTGCACACTGCACACTAAGTATCCATAGACTTGGTCCTTTGATTCACCTCATTTCAGTACACACAAAAGTTTCAGTAAAAACACCCTTGTTAACTGGTGATGCTCTGTTCTGACAACCCTCATATCGCTAAGAGGAATCCAAAGTTGTGTTGCCGCAATACTAAAATCTTAAACTTGATTTCGATACCAAGGAATAGACTTGATTCTCAGTACCGAATCCGATACCACAATGATAATAAAAAACACTCTTTATTTAGACAATAGAATGTCATTTTCCACATTAAATGGTAGTACTACTATGTGTTCTTATATCTGTGTAATCCCTCAGTCGTCCAGGTAAGTTCCATAGTGGTCCATGGGCGTGTACTAGTCTATGTGTCTTATACTTGTTCTGATACAGCTCAAGATCATTCTAAAGCTATTCGGGAAAGGTTCATTTCTGTCCTGTGAATGTGACTTTTTTTAGTATCAATACCTGTATCTAATTTCGAAACTAGTTTTATTATCAGTTAGTATCTGATTTTCGATACTTTTACCAACCCTAATCCAAACTCATCTTTTTTCTATCTCATCTTCTTTTCAGTGAAAAGTCTGTCCCGTTCCAAGTACTTCTGACAGATGGACAGGGTGACGAGCCAATCATCAGTCAGGATAAGCTGGACCCGCCTCCATCTCCACATCTCGTCCAACCAGCTCTACCTGAAGATATGTCCACGACGAGGCCTTCACCAGATGTACCGCAGGAGGATGAGAAGCACGGCGGGTCCTATTCTCGCTTTGGAAAACCTCTCAGTAACTGCCGCTCGCTCCCTGCTCTGTGTGTGGACAACTATGAGCCAAAGGGCCAGGACGAAGAGGAGGAAAATGCCCCTCCCCTCTGGGCCAGGACCCCTCCCGCTCCCTTGCCCACTCCCCGCACTAGGACCCCCTCACCTGTCTATACTAACGGCATGCAGCAGCAGATGAACGAACATTCACAACATACATATTCAACTGTAGCCCCACCCACCACCGCTCCAACAAGAAACTGGTCCTGCCTGCAGCTCAACATGGCGGACGACTTGCATATAAATCCACTTATGAGCTCCTCTCTCCCCTCCCCCTCTGGTACCACGCCCCCCTGTGCACCCCGGCCCGCTCACACCTTCACACCGCCTTCCTCTCAAGACTACAGAGCAGCCACTTTGCCCGTAGAGCGTTGGGCTGAGAACGTCAACAGGTATTACGGCGCCATGAGTCCTGCACCAGGGAACGAGACCAGAGCATCCGAGGCTGCAGAGGAGCTGTCAGAGCTGGACTGTTTGTACCAGGCCAGTCTACGGGCTCCGACTGTGGACAGGACCAGCTACGGGGCTAGTCCTCAGCAGCCGAATAACAGAACAGGTACTGCCATATGGTTTCAGTCTGACCTCCATCACCTACTCTATGTAATAACGGTGTGACCAGTGCTTTTTCCGTATCTCCCTGCAGGTGTTAGAAGGATACCATCAGGATCTGGACGGTCCAAAACACCCACTGCAGAGATCGAAAAATATGCTTACAGAACTCCTGTGTCTCCGGTACAGAAGGTACGAAAACGTTTGGGAAAGATCACATATATCACAAGATGAATTATTTATTTGTTCTAGTTAAAATGAACAAAATATCAAACCTCTCCTACTGAAATTCTTGTGATGATAAGACATTATTATTATGCAATAAATCATATTAACCTTGCTCAGTTACCGTAATTTCCCATAGAAAGATTGACATTTCTTAGGGAAAAACAAAACTTGTAGAGTAGACATGGGATGATATTGAAATTTGGTGTCAGGTTTATCATAGCCAAAATAATTGCTATTAACGATTATATCATGATAATTATTAAAGTTGCTGACAGTTTAAAAATGTGCTGGATATGAATAATTTTAATATTATGAACTGATTCCTTTTTTAAACAACTGTTATAATATTGTACTTTGTTATTGGTAGATTTCAGATTCTATGATTCTATTCCTATGAAATATCTAAAAGGTACATATGGGGTAACAGTGGCTCAGTTGGTAGAGTGTTTGTCCACTGGTCCAAAGGTTGGCAGTTCAAAAACATCATTGGTAGAGCAGTCAGATCCACTGGCCCAAAATGTGACCATTTAAATCCACAAATTTTGAATCTAATCATCTGTATTAGTGACTAAAGCCTATAATTCACTATATTTGAACAAAATATATATAAAATGTCCCATGAACCATTAATGTCTACCCTGTTTATCACAATAAACAATATTTTTGTTTATCGTGCCATCCCTACTCATAGACGTAAAGACCATGACAAAATGCCATCGTATTACTAGCAGTTGCACCCATAATACAAGCTGCTAGTGCGCACACTACCCAAAACTATTGAAGATCATCTGTTTGTTGTTTGCAGGTGCCAGGTGAAGATGAAAGCTACAGTGCTGACAACATGAGAAGGCTCGCCCGCAGTCTGAGTGGGTCGGTCGTAGGGTCACGCTGCCAAACTCTTGGCCCGTCTCGCGCCTCTGTAAGTTCCACACATGCTGTATACAGATACTCTATGGTCCTGTGTTTTTCATAGGTGCTTCTTTCAGACCAGTATATATAAGATTCTTAAATTCTACTAAGAGTCAATGAGCTCCCTAATCTCCCCTCATAAATTTAACATTACACTGCCCCCTTGTGTTTGTGATCAAAACTGCAGTGTACTTATCTTTTACTTGACCTTGCCTCTTAGAAATACAGATGTATGGGAAATATTACTATAAGTATGTGTCCTTGCAGTATATTCAATTAAAAAATATAAACAAGATGTAAACACCTGGAGGTGCGTTTTTTTTAATTCACACATGTTTAACACACAAACTCATATTTAGAGTTCTTCTCTCAAGCAGAAAAACCCATCACCTTGTGATGTCATGTGGTAATACAGGAAGTGCTCCACTGTGTTTTTAAACTCCATACACCTTCACTAGAATCATTTGGATAATTTTAGCTCTGGAATTACCCATATTTACAGAACAAAAGGTAAAAGGTAGCTGTTACCTTGAAAACTACCACTACATGACATCACAAGGTGGAACAGAGCATTTTGATCTTTGGCGATGCAGACAGCCTAGTAATCCAGGATTATTCAAACATGTGCGAATGAAACAAAACACAACTCCAGATATGTTTTTGAGGAGGTAACAGCATGATAACATGACTAAAAGCTCACAAGAATGTGTAATATAGGACCTTTAATGTTGAGCGAAAACACCCAAGCAATTACAACTCTGTTATATTAGTTATAACAGATTCCAAAAGCATGCTCCCTACTAATCTGCAAATGTGTACATGTGTAGAAATGAAATAGTGGTGTCTGTCTAGTGTAGTTTGATCTGGTGAGTTCAGTTTGTCACCCCTCAGATCTACAGCAGCTTTAGAACAGCGTGAGCCCTGTGCAGAGCAGACGTCTCCTCTGTGGAGCTGCTGAGCTCAGCCATCACGTATTCAGCCCTCAGGAGTCGCCCCAGGCCAGCACATTAAACATTGATACATGATTTAGTTCCTCCATTAGGCTTTTAACCCTGGCGCCGGCCGCCTGATCACTACTGACAGAAACTGAGTCTGATATTGGCGTTGTAAGCGATGGGAAGAATTCAGCCTGTAGATTCACCGTGGGCTGCACTAGATATTTTTCTGCTGCTCAAACCCTAAAAGT
Organism: Periophthalmodon schlosseri; assembly: GCA_000787095.1. Lineage (NCBI taxonomy): Eukaryota > Metazoa > Chordata > Actinopteri > Gobiiformes > Gobiidae > Periophthalmodon > Periophthalmodon schlosseri. The sequence goes on from KN469235.1 coordinate 19,984, forward strand.
AATAAATGTTTGACAGCTGGTTACAGTCTGGCCAGTTTTTGTCAGAGATCCTTATGGAATTTGTCAAGAATCTAACTTCTATATTAAGGCTGCAAGATTCATCAAAATCAAATTGACATTGCAATTTGAATGGACACAATTAGCAAACCGCAAAGGCTGCAGTTTTTGAAGTACCATAATTTCCTTCACAAACAACAAAGTCTCCAGTCTTATTCTGCATAAAAACTGCTAATCCTGTAGTTTAGATCTGTACGAATATGTTCTGAAATACATGTGATTCTTGTATTAGTTTCAGTCTTTTTGTCATTTCTCCTGGATGTGTTTTAAAATGTGACCTTTAAACAGAATCCTAATATTAAAAAATAAATCACAATAATAGCACTCACTTGTCAGAAATATCACAATTAGATGTATCTTCTCAAATCATTCAGCCCTAATTTATATCTCTATAGCTATACTAAAATTTCAAACTTGATTTCAATACTAAGGAATAGACTTGATTCTCAATACTGATTCCGATACCACGATGATAATTAAACACTCGATCTTTAGACAATAGAATGTGATTTTCAGCATTAAAGTGTAGTACTTTCTTTTTTATTCCCATGTGGCCTTATATCTGTGTAATCCATCAGTCGTCCAGGTAGGTTCCATATTGGTCCATGGGCGTATACTAGTCTATACTTGTTCTGATACAGCTCAACATTATTCTAAAGCTATGAATGTGACTTTTTTTAGTATCGGTACCTGCTCAAATGACTATCTAGTTTCGATACTAGTTTTAGTTTATGAATGTGCTTTTTTTAGTATCGGTACCTGCTCAAATGACTATCTAGTTTCGATACTAGTTTTAGTTACAATTAGTGTCTGATTTTTTTATACTTTTGACAGCTCTACCCAACAGTATCCATTATAGTGGAAATCTACCATAATATATAAATAGACCATATATTTAGGTTATGTACTTTAAAAATCCAATTGCATTCATACAAATCTGTAACCATTTCTGTGCTATTTTGTTTTTGTGATATGTCATTTTTTTCATTTTTATATATTTCATTCATCACTCTTTCTGTTTCTGTATCTCATTTTTTTGTTATTGGTTCTCTCCCCCTCACACCAAAGGAACCCCCAGTGCCCAGACCCCCCCTCAGGCAGGTCGTGTCCTCCTCCACCCTGCCCCGTCGGCCCAGCTCCTCCTCTACCCACCACGCCCCTCCTCCCTCCACCCCCTTCACCGCAGACCACTCCCTCCACCTGCCCCCACATCACCACCACCATCACCTCCATCACCAGCCCAGACAGCAGCACCAGTACGGCCCCTCCAACCCTGCACCTCCTCCTCCACTGCACCCCCACACGCAGCCATCACGGACCCCCGCCTCAGGTAACCCAACCTCCATCTTCACCTCCAAAATCGACTCCGCCAGAGATTATGGAGATAGCCATACTCGATTTTTGTTTCATTCATGGTGTTGTATGGTTATGCTATAAATCTTACACAAACTCTTTCCATTACTCAAGATATAATCATGCTTTTGCAGCCAATTTTAAATAATTTGGTTTATTGCAGTGGATGGTAATGGGTCCAGTAGCCCTGTATTTTATTTATAGAGCTTGTAACTAAACAAGTGAGTCAGCAATGTGGGGTTAAATGCAAATGTATATAGTATGAAATAAGACATTGGACTGGGAAATAATATTTACACTACCAAATAACATTTTGCAATTTTGACCTAGAATGCCCAGTAATCTCTTTAAAATTGCACTATGTAACTTCTAGTGGAGGGTCCCCACCTGCTTATCTCCGTGGACATGTTATTTCTTATCCTGGAATATTCCACAGTTTGGCATTAAAACATATCTATCTTTCATTTATTCAATTAATGGCAAAGAAATATCTTGAAAACCACTAATTATTTTATACTAGGGGAGCAGGGTCTCCACAGATCTGACCTGTAACTTAGCCAGGTGGAATCATAAGTAAAATGTCATACTGTGGAACATTCCAGGCAAAGCAATAATCTCCAAGGAGACAATCAGGTGATGGACCCTCCACCAGCAAAGTTACATTGTGTGCCTTTAAGTTCTGGTTAGTTGTATCAGTGCCTTGATTTTTTTTTTGACATAATTCACTATGCAAACAAGAGTTTTTAAATCTTGCAGAAAATAAAACCACCTCAGCAGTTACCTGTAAGTAACAGTAACAGTGTTCTTGTGGTTTCAAGTGCCAGAAACCATTTAAACAGCACATGTACAGTGGAGGTACCCTCTGGCACTTTCTAATAATGCCTTATATTTCAGACATGTGTAGTTGGTAGAGACAAGAGAATGAAGGCATTTGTATTTACTACTATGTGCTATCTACTCTTGTCCAGGTCTTGTTGAACACATATTTTGTCTTTGTTCAGGGGCTGGAGCGTCTTTGCAGCAGAGATCGTTTTTGGCTGTGTCTGATCGGTACCAGACGGTCCCGAGTGAAGGCCTTCACAGTGTCGCATTAAATTATGGCACACTCCCCCGAGCCCCGCGGAGACCTCCTCCCTCCCCTACTCTGTCCCTGTGCAGGCCCAGGACTGGCTCCAGCTCTGGCCCCAGCACTGGGCCCTCGTCTATGGGTCCACAGGGACTGTATGCCACCCTAGCCCATCCTCAGCGCTCACACAGCTCACACTACAGACAAGCCTCGTTTAATGGTACAGTGAATGGAACTGCTCACCTCCAACAGCTCCACTACTCCCAAAGAGAGGGCCCACCCCAGCCCCGGCGCCTGGACGTGCCACCTGACAACGACTGGCGCCGCGATGTCCG
>KN469235.1:32172-54042 GCA_000787095.1 Periophthalmodon schlosseri
GTCTATGTTTATGTAGGCCTTCTGTTCAGGGCATTATTTGGGCTGGAGTGAGGCTTCCCTAAATATGATATAGACCTATCACATAGCTCACACTATATGGGGAAAGCTCATTGGTATCTTACAATACATCACCATTTTGAAATAAACAATTCCATTTTAAAGCAGTGAAAAACCACTAGCAATATTTTATGAAATAGTTATTATTAAAAACATACTAAATGAGGCGACTTCAACTGAACAAGGAAAAAATGTTCTTCCAAAACGTAGCTACTAAAATCTGGTGTTGATAAAATAACGGTCATGTGTTTATTCAGTGGCTGTATTTTGATTCTGTATCATTAAATAAAATATGATGACTACCACAGTTGTGTCAGACCTGTACTCACATGTTCCTGTGGACCGTTCACGAGGACAGCTGTGCCGTACGGGAAGCAGCAGAGTCACAAAATGAGCTCTGAATGACTTGAAATGGGGAGAGTTTTTAGAAGGCTGTATATAATAGGCCTGAACTTTTTTAATCATGGTATGCTTTGGATTTACTCGTTAGCCGCAATAATATTGTATTGCGCCAGCGCTAAACCAATGAGCGAAAAATGATTAATTTTAATGACAAAATAACACACAGTTATATGCTACATACATCCAGAGACCTATGAGATGACGCACTTAGGCCAACAAATAAAGCTGTTGGATAGTCTATTTCTAGGCTGTTTTATTTGTCCGTCCTCGGTGATGGGCCTATAGGCTATAGGACGTGATCCTCACAGTGAGGAGGCCTAACACGAGCGCGTGAGTCAAAGCCATGGGATGTGTTTTTGTAAAAGCTCGGCTGCTTTTAGTGCTGCAGATATGTGACCGAGCAGCTGGGGCCATGGCCAATTACGGTGTGTTTGCCATGTCCAGACTGGATCATTAGGAGCGAGGGCTCTGTGGCCCTAATGCACAGCACATGCACCACACAGCGGCACCTGCGCACACACTGCAGCCGCCAAACGGTGAGCTGCTGACCATACAACAGGACCACGTAAACCCGCCAGTGCAGCTCCCTGCGGTACAACTTGTTCGACGTGTTTATCCGTAGGTTTACGTCAGAATGGCCATCGTTATAATGAAGACATGGCGTAACTACGAAACCATCCTCTTCGTCTCGCATGCATCATAGTAAAAATAACACTCGTGTGTGTTGAGCAGTGCGATGAAAGCAGACAGAGGATTTACTGCGGGATACGCCATGTAGATAAGCCACATCTCAGAGGAAACTTTGCACATGAGTGTCCGTGACGTCCCCTCGCGGCTGTGCGCACTTCCCCGGGCCGCGCTAAAGGACGAGTAAAACCCCTGATTCCACAAAGCATGTTTACAAAAGACTTGTCTGATGAAAATGAGCGTGTAATCTAACGCTGCTGTAGATGTGAAGCAAATCATAGAATCAATTCTATCAGTTCTTTCATAGACAACTGGCCTATTTAGATTTTTATCATAAGCACAATACTGGTGGTTTCATTTTACACGCGCCTTTTAATCTAGGCTATTTTACACGACTCGGTCTAAATAAATTGGCCTACAGGCCTATGCATGTATGCACACATAGGCCCACAAGTTTACCTAAAAACCGCTGCTAATAATTTTCCAAAATGACAGCGCAGTGACTAGAATAAATAAGCATGACTATTCGGGGAATGCAAACAACTTTATGAGCACATCTCTCTTTGACTGGGATGACTACAGTGGCTTTGACCGTGGGCCTAACATAAAAGATGAGCCCATTATACGCTTTAGCCTGTATGTTGGACATGTGCATTTTTCTAAGAGTGTAATACATTTTACAGCACAGTCATGTGATACGCACGTCGCTCTAAAGAAAAGCACAGGCTGAAGTCTCTTCCTCTTAAAAAAGAGGAAAAAAACTTTTTATGCCGTATGCAGCGACACGCCTTTATCTCGTTAGGACGTCCCAATAAACGACGTCTTTATATGTTATTCCGCAGATGCGTAAATCTACCAAAATGTCTGAAGTTTGACGTATGGGTGTGTGGTACATGTGTGTGTGTGTCATGGGGCAGGCCTGGCGTGCTTTTTGAAAAACATGCAGCCCAGCCTGCAGCTCTATACACTGTACTCACACACTTTGGAGACACTCCACTTTTTTACTTTTCTCAAGTTGCACTGTTTGCATTGGTCTAGGCCCGGTCCATTAGAGTTCGGACAGCGCAGGAAGTTGACTTTTTCATATTTAGGTTATTTCCCGCATGTTGGATATTGACTCTGTAACTTTTTTGAATAATTTTGACTAATGTATTTGCCAAGTTGTTACAACTTTTCGTCTAAGTCTGACTTTGGCACATTAGCGCAAGCATCGACTTTGCTGGACCATGGCAACATTTCCGCCAGAAGATTGTCTGAGTACAAGAGTTACTGGCCACACGGCTCTCCAGGCAAATGGAGCGTGTATCAGCCACACCACAGCGGTCCCCCGGTGCCTCAGCCCTGCTTTAACTCTTCAGCAGAAGCGGCGTATCACCGGGAGCAGCTGTACGCAGCCCCGGCCTTCCATGCACAGGTATTTGCCGGAGACACACACGGCTTCCCCGGGAGCTACCGTGCGCCGGACGCACCGCTCTACCTCAGGGCTGCGAGCAAGAATAAGATTTTACCGTCTGCATTTGACCAGTTTTTTGATTATTCCGAGGAGGGGGATGTCAAAACACAAACAAGTAAACAAACAGAGAAGGCGGCTGGCCAGGCTAGCAGCGACTGGGCGAGCTGTCAGAGCAGCGAGAGCGCCGAGGAGAAAGAGGCTGCAGACGGAGTCAGAGAGGGCGAAGAGGAAGAGGAGCTCTCCGAAGGCCCCAGTGAGTGTATTCTGTGCCATGCACAGATTTAAGCTTTAAGCGCACTCTGATAAATGTAGACTGTAACCTGCAGTATTCTGAGAGAAAACGTGGCTAAAGCAAAAGGCTACGCGATACACAGGCCCGTTTCACCAGTGTTTACATTCAGACTTAACAAGAGCTGTATGGATCAGCCCTGTTTATTAAGTAAGAAATATGAAATTAGCTTAAAATAAGGCCTAACAGTTAGTATTCTTGCCTCATACTGTTGTATAACAAAAACATAAAAAACTAAAAAGTGTACATTTTATTTAAAAGGCGCCCAGGTGTGAGCCGGTAAATGTAGGCTAATCACTGCTAATCAGTGCACAGCCCATAGGAATTAACACTACATTTATTAAAACAATATATTTTTAGTTGTGCATTTAAGCGTGTAAATCTGTGCATGGCCTTATTTAGTGTGGGGAGAATACCTTGAAAATGTAGTACTTAATACCTGCACTAAAATGTTTTTGTAATGTGTAACATGGTCCAATAACTATTCTGAATACTTAGAATTCTTTCACATTGAGATGCACCATATTATAGTGTAAACACAGGTCACATAGGATTCAAACAGCCTAATATCTGTTGCACTGTATTTTTATTCATCACAAATTAAAGAAATAAACGTCGCACACACACTCACCACAGGAGCTGTGTTTTCTCATCTTCTTACTGTTACTGTGGAGTTGAAAGCCCAATTACGTGATGAAGTATCACCACGTATTCTTAGATTTAAGTAACTGTATTCTGAATACCACCAAATAAAAAGCAAATATAACCGGATACAGTTACTCTGGATTAGTATTCTGAGTATATATTTTTGGTACACGTATTTAGTTACTTCCCATTTTGAACTTGAGACCTTTCCATGCAGTTAAAAAGTAATTCCAGGGCCCATTACCAGATTACTTTGAGCAGAGCATTTGATATTAAAATGTTCTAATGGATCTACTTTGTCGTGTTTTTCACAGCAAAGCCTTGTGTGAGGAAAAAGCGCTGTCCGTACTCCAAACAGCAGATCCGAGAGCTGGAGCGGGAGTTTCTCTGTAACGTCTACATCAACAAAGAGCGGCGCGTGCAGCTATCCCAGCATCTTGGCCTTACAGACCGGTCTGTTATCTGCAAAAGAAACTCAATCACTCCTGACCTCACTCTCCTCTCTCAAAAACACTCCTCTCTCAAGAACACTCCTCTGAGCTGTAAAGAGAACTCAAAGGCTGCATGATGAGTATATACTGTCACACCTGGACAGATGCCCTGATAACACATTTTAGGTTACACCAAGGTCAAACAGGTCCAGGCTTTGATCAGCCTCACAAAGCACCTCCAGAGGGCATTCAAACTTTAACTCAGTCTGACTTGTTTCACTTTTCCACATAAATATCATAAAAACTGTGTTCTAATGCTTCGTACCTACACCGATAGACGTCTTTATGCTTGTGTTAATCTCATCTCTGTGTTGTTTTGCAGACAGGTGAAGATCTGGTTTCAGAATCGAAGGATGAAAGAGAAGAAACTCAAGAGGGAGAGGCTGCAGTATTACACAGGATACCACCTGTTTTGATGAAGAAAGACCAGAGCTGTGGACTTAGCCACACATGTACTGTACATGTGCCCTATTTATAAGCAGGGTCTGTTCATATCAAAAGTCTACAGCCATAAGCTTGGGCTTTAAAGCATCATATCCTCGCTTGTTTCTTATTGTTTTAAATGTGTAATTCAGTGCACAGTGTAGTAACTCTTAAACCTTTTATTCCTCTATCAGTGTAAATGTAAATGTAAAAACATGAGCTCACACGATCGCTGCTGCTGCGTTTGAATTACATACTGGGTTATGCGGAAAATAAGGCTTTAAATCCGATTATGGCACTATTCCTTTGTCAAAGCACGAATAACAAAAACATAATATGTGAAGTACAATCAAGCAGACTTTGTTTCGCCGTGACATAAAAAATCCCATTTGACTGTAGATTTGAACAAACATATTTGAAGAATTCAGCTGTAAAGTGGACTATACCGTCTGTACTATATACTTGTGTTCTGATCTGTTTTTAGAAGAGTTTCAGTTCTACAAAGATGACCTCCCAAACATCTGAAAAGTAACATGGACAAACCCAGAGAACGTAAATATGTCTCTTTTTTGGTTGTGTTTGCATCATGTGATTGTCCTAGTTTTATGTATGAAATGACACTGCTATTGTTTTAAGATAAGTTTGTATTTCTAATGTTTACATAATCATCTATTGAAGCACTTAAACACAAGCACAGACAATCGTTTTGGATATTTGCAGTGAGACTGTTTCTGTTTCGTGATGCTGTTTTTATGTAACTGTAATAATACACACAAGAAAAAACATTTGTGAATCCTGTGTTTTGTATATATGTCAGTTATAATATATTTTTTAAAATTTATATTTTAAAATTTTACAACACCAGTTTTTAATGTTTTATATGAACTTAAATACGTTTTTGTATTGTATTTTGAACAGGGCACCTACCCAAGTGCTATCATTAGGTCTCCCTGTATAAATAAAGAGAAAGAAAGAAAGAAAGAAAGAAGAAAACAAAAAACGACATACAAAATAACATAAACATTACATAAAAAATATAGAATTCACAACTGATTTTTACAGCTAACCAAAGTCAAATTGATCCGTTAGTTCATTAAGAAACATTAAAGACTGAGAGGTTTGTCATTATCTCATTTCATAATTTCATACTATCTGTAGAATTAATTCCTCTTGTTCATTTCAAAAATTTCACAAATATAATGACTTTTTTGGTTGATTGTGGCGTTTCGACCCAGACTTTGAACAACATCAAGCCAGTCTGCAGAAGGAGTCCAAGGCTGTAAATGAACCTTGAACCGCAAAGCCCCACGACAGCGTCACAAGTGGCATTTCCTCTGCTTTATGTCTTTATGGGGGCTATAGAGACAGTCTGCTGCTCTGCTCTTTGTCTTCTGCATCTGTGGACCACGTAAAGAGAGGAAAGAGAGACCAGGACACATGAAAGCACAGATTGTCTTTCTGTGACCACCGAAAATCACCCAACCTAATGGCCTACAATAAAGCTCAAACGCACTCAAACACAGCCTCTTCCAAAAGCCCTGTTCTGTCTATAGGCTCAGCCAGGACGCACGCAAAGTGAACGCATTCCATCTAAACAATGCAAGAGTTTAAAGGAACTGTAAGATTTTGATTTTAAATTCCATAAATATGACCTGAGTGTGTCCCAGATACGTGGTGAACATGTTCAAATCAAATGTAGCTTTTACTGATAACAATAGTAATGCTGATTTATTATTAGTATTTGTTTGAAATTATATTTGTTGTTTTGGTTTTCAAAAAGATTATCCAATTAGATTTTAGGATTCAGGATTTTAGTCTTTGGCGCATGACTGTATGACTTGTTTTACTAGATCATTAGCTCGATGTTGCTTATAAATGTGTACACATTATTGTAGCAATGGAACATTACACATAAACATTACAATAAAAGTCATTAGTTATCATTTGATTATATTCATTATTTTATTCTTTTGAAGGAGCACATTTTGAAACAACAGTCACACTTACAGCAATTATTTTAAAATATTCATTTTGTATGTTTTTTTTTTTTTTTGTCATTATCATCTTAGGTATCTTTAGGATTCATTATTAAACTAAATGATTATTTTATGTATTTTTTGCCAAGTCAAAAGAACACGAGAGTCTCAATAAATGAGAATATAGCTGGTAAAAAAAAACAACACACTTATAAATGTGTTTCTAAATCCGCACATGCTGCTGTGTGCTGTTTTCATGCTGTGTGTTTGGGAGTGTGTGAGGAGCACAGTCCTGCAGAGGTTTGTAATTGAACCTATAGCAGCTGCATTTAGCACAGGATTAGTCACGTCTGGGGGGACACGTGACAGAAACACAGTACAGGAGGCGGATTAGAGAAATTCTGTAGCATTAGATTCTATGAACATGTCGTACCTCTGAGATCAGACCTGAAGGACGGTCCTGTGCGGGGTTTTTACACTAATCACACACTGCAGCTCCAGTAAAAACACGTCCTCTGTCCATAATGAGAACAGGTGTTTCTTATTTAAGGAGATTATGGATCCTGTAAAGTTCGAGTCAATAGAAAACTTCAGCTGAAGGTTAATGCCAAAGTCAAACTTTATGAAGACGTGACTACTGTGTTATTCACTCTGTATTTTTACTACACTTTTAGTCAAATATAAACCTCCAGCGTTGCCTCAGATGCCCTACCAGTCTGACCTGTGCTGCTTAAAAACTCGAGCTCAGTATTGTCTTTGTGCGGTTTCTGTCCACGCTGAATGGAACAGTTGTAGCAAATTTATATTTATTCATGCAATTTATAAAAAAATCCTATAGATTCCTTGATTTCCCTAGAAATCTGTACTGTTTTTTTATTTTTATAATAGTTAAATGTGCACCACCTCCATCTCAGCTGGAATTCTGAATATTACATTTTTCCTCGAAGGCATTTGATGATTAAATATAAACTTCCCACACCAGCAGGAGGCGCTAAATATGCACAAGAGGCAACAACCAAGGTCTACGTGCAAGTGTTTTGAGACTGATCTTTTCAAATTCACAGCAGCGCCTCTGGTCCGCGCGCGGCTCTCCTCTGGTGCACAGTATGAGTTTAGTATCAGGCAGAGAAACGGAAAAGCATCGAATCCCCCTTTTGTAGAATGATTCACGTGTTCACTGTGGCATTAGCCTAACGGTCTGAATTAGCCTAACGATCTGAAACTTTTACTCCTGGAGCCTGATGGTTAAAACGAGGAGCCTAATAAAATGAATTAATTTATATTGAAGTGCAAGATTTTCCATTTACGCCAAAAGCAGAAGCGTATAAACCTATAAGTGAAAATGAGCTAAACGAGAGGAACGTTAAAGGCCGTTGGCTAAACAACGTTTCATAGTAAAATTAAATTAAATTAAATGGTTTTGTTTTTTTCTCAAAGGGACAGTTTGGAGCGACTAACAACTAAAGCAGGATTATTGACAATACATATTTATAATAGACTATATTCTTTAGCTGTGAGTTACAGGCGATCAACAGTCACATGTTTCCAGTTGAATGTATTTGCATGTGTTTAATGCGACGGACAAGGCGACAGTGACTGACCACACAAACAACATCAGACTCCTGCACTGGAGATGAAATGACGGCTTTTATTGGTTATGGTTTGTCTCAGTTTGATTGCAGATGAAGGCGTCTTAAAGCGAACCGAATCCGAGCTATGATTTCGCATTGCCAACAAAACTACTTAATCAACAGTTTGAAAACGCTGTGTGCTGTACTTTCTTTTTTTTTTTTAAACAAATAATAATAATAATAGATCTAATAATAATATAGTATAAATTGCTAAAATTCTGTTTTGTTTTGGGTTTTTTTTTGTTTCATTTTGCTTATGTTTATTGCACTAAAAACTTATTTGCGTGGGCTTGCATTTCCATGTTGTTTCTTTGGTTATAATATTCCACAGTATGGCATTAAACGTGTCTATCTCCATGGAGAACGTTCTGATTTTGAATCTTACAGGTGATGTGCCACCTCCAGAAAGTTCCATGCTTTATTGTTTGAAAATATTATTATATTTAGTGAAAAGAGAAACACTTATTTGTGTTAAAATAAATATTTACTTTGCACTCGTCCTTTAGGCGCTTGAAGGCCCGTGCGTAATGTGTGCGTAATTGCGCTGAAGGCTTTTATAGAGGTAGGCTAATGATTTGCATGTTTTTTATTCTAATTATTTTAATGACGGTCATCTGAAGGTTATAGGTTTTCTGTAGTAATAGTCCCGTTCGGCTTGTACCCAGTGTAAACATGCCCATCTGACAGTGACTATGACCCATCCAGCCAAAGTAAAGACGTGTTGTGTGTAATAAAATAAAGTAGTGCTGGGTTATAGGTTATGCATGGTCGAGGAATGTCCCCATACACACAAGTAGACAGGCGCACACGCACGCACTTAACCCACGCTCGTAAACATCTTGGTGCTACTTTTTATTCGGCTTGTAAAACCCTGCTTGACGAGCAGAGTATTAAAATATTTCGCCTACATCCAGACTCATCTGGCAGCAGACAGTAGGCCTACTGTCACATTTCTGCGCACAAAAGAACCATTTGATTTATTCCCCATACTGGGTAAATACAGTCCAACCATGTGATCCACCTCGCAGCCAATAGGCGGCCGAGGAGAGGGTAAGGGCAGGAAAAAAATTACTACCATTTTAGGGGAGGATGTACGCCACTATAGCAGCCCATCTAAGGTTTTACAGTCGCACTTAAGTGGCTTTTTATTGAAATAATAAAATAAACATGTCGCTAACGAATTATTATTCTATGATGGGGCTCCAGAGCGACGAGCCGTACGGAGCACACTTCATCCAGGGAGGTGTGCAGGGCGCGACGGCCAGCTGCTCCAAGCCAGTCCGCGGCGTTGAGGAGGAGGAAAGCCCGGGCTCTCACATTCCGGATTTCTCTCATTTCTCAAACAAACAAACGAGTCTTAACGGCTTTTCTCCGTGGGCGAATACGTCTACCTCTTCATCATCGTCTTCACCGCAGCTGCAGTCCACTATCCCGGGGCTTTTCCATCCACATCCCCTCCTGAGCCACCATCACCCGCAACACGCGTATTATGGCCCACAGTCGCACCCCGAGCACCTCGCCCCTGCTGCGGCGTCCGAGAGTAGGTTTGTCCGCTGTTGGGAGGGGGCTACTCCTGCGCAGGAGTCTGCGTTAACGCAGGCGTTCCCCGCGTGTCTCCCCCCGCAAAACGAGCTCTCTAGTCCCACCGTGACGACCTATGAGGCGGTAAAACCCGAGAGCTCTCCACCATCCAACCCGAGCCCCGAGGAGTCCAGCTTTGCCAGTCCGAACGAGGTTGTCCTCGAGCGGCTTGGGACCGCCGAGGAGCTGGGGAGAAAACCCGAGCCCAAGAAGGAAAGCGAGGAGAGGAAAGCCCAGCCGCAGCCACAGCAGTCTGAGCCCGGTAAGGACCAGCTATAAGTTTACTGCGCTCAGGGATGTTTATTAGACTTTACAAGTGCTAATGCAGGTACGTGCGAGAGCCAGAGTGAGGAGTGCGGCCTGTGCAAAGAAGGAAGTGTGTGTGACTTTTATTGCCCTATAAATGTCGAGTAAACGACAAAATATAAAAGTTTATTGTCCATTCAAATAATTAAATAGTTATTTAGCAGTTTGTCACGATAGGAAGTGCGCAGGTTGGGACGAGTGCTACTTTTCTTGCATCAGGCTTATGGACAAAACATATTCAGATTTTTTTTCTTAAAAATGTGTTAAAGTGCAAACCATAGTTCTGTCCGCGCTGTAGCGCACTGTGTTTACTTTAATTACATTTAACACACGTGATAAAATGTGTTTCTCCCTAATACAAATGTGTTCTCTGCAGTCCCTAATGAACCTAATTAAAGTTCTATTATTATATAGGCCTACAATTGTCAGTGTAATTCTGAAACACAGTGTTATTTTGGTGCTGTGTCTTTAGACCTTTGCGGTAAAATGTAAGGCACCTTAAAATGTACTTTTGAAAAGGAATATCTATATTGTATATTTATTTAGATTATAAATGTAAGCATAAGAAAACATGTGCAAAGTCTGAATTCATGACTAAGGCCTCCGGTGGTACTTGTTGCTTGTGTCTATAATTCCCTTGCCCTCAGTGGCTTGGTCACTGTTTAAGTGGCCTGTAAAGCATGTCATATCAGTCAGCATACAATTCTGCAAATGAGATTCACTTTGGCTATTTTTCAAATGTGTCTCATGAGTTACTTTGTAATTTATGACTGTAGCTGTCCTTCCAAAAACACTTCTCTTTAAAGATGTATACAAGCAGGATCCACCAGCATAATTGTACATGATGTCTTATTATGGTAATTATGAAAATGGAGGAAGGACATCAACAAGCAGAAGCCGTAACTCTTGTCTGAAGAACTGAGCGCTATCCTAATTTATCGAGCAGTGTTTTAGAGTATGGTTTTGTTTCCTAATGAGCCCAAAGTTGCAGGCTCATAAAGCCGGTTCCTGGGGCCATTCTGGTCTTTTAACGTCCCTGTTTGAAGTGGTGCCGCATGCAAACATGCACATACTGGAGGCGGGGAAACTATGTACTGGTGTGTGGTTACACTCAAATCTGTCTATCTCCTCTTCAGCAGAAAACCCCTCAGCCAGCTGGATCCACGCCAAGTCCACCCGCAAGAAGAGGTGTCCTTATACCAAGCACCAAACCTTAGAGCTGGAGAAAGAGTTCCTCTACAACATGTACCTGACACGGGACAGGCGCCTGGAGGTGGCAGGACTCCTAAATCTCACCGAGCGACAGGTGAAAATCTGGTTCCAGAACAGACGCATGAAGATGAAGAAGCTGATGATCCGTGAGAGGAGGAGTATCAACGAATAATGGCGTCCGTCGCTAGGGGAGATGGGAAGATGGTGACATTAAAAAACTGAAGTGCCCTAGAAATGTGCACCATCATTAGCGTCACCTGTAGTAGTCAAGGTGCTGCTGCGGCGGTGAAGTTGATGATCAAACTGCGGGGGAGACCGGGGTGCGCTGTAACGCTTGTTTTAATCGTGCTTTAGCCTGTGGTCATCAGAAGATCAGACTTGACATTGCTGTAAAAACATTTAAAACAGTTAGCGAAATAGAATTACTTTTCTAGCAATCGAACCTGGTTTAGTTACGCGAGTGTGACTATTCAGTTTGTTGTTGTGTGGAAGAGTTTTGTCAAATTCTTTAGGCTATAATGTTCTCTACACTTAGGAGCTGAAGCTAGCCATGGGTTTCAGAGCACGTGAAAAATCTGCGTAGTTGCCATAGCGGTTAACAATTCAAAACGGTCTATCACACAAATGGCAAGAAGTACCCAAAATGGCGGCTAAAAGTAATGAGACAATAAGTAGGTTTTGCATAGGTCAAAAAATCATAGTAAATAGTGGCTTCAAAAAGGTTTCGGCAGAAGAAGTAGTTAGCTAAATAGAATACTTTTTTATCAAACAATCACATCTGTTTTTAATACAAGTGCATAGTTTAGGTGAGAGGACCTGACCTATAGTGAGTTACACCGTGAGACAAAGTGCAGAGGAGTTAGGGAGGTCCAATGTGGAGTTCGGTTTTCATTTTGTTTTGGGATGAGTTTGGTTAAACTAGCGTGTCTGTTCACTGGGCTGTGTGCAAGAGATTTTTGCAAAATTCTTACTAATGTTCTCTAGATTATATTTTCTGATCTGAAGCTATCCACGGGTTTCAGAGTGAAGAAAAACTTGCACCGTTGCTATAGCAGTTAGCAGTTCAAAACTAAATATTCAGTCACTGGAATGCCAAAAAGTCTGAAACCAATGACACAATAAATAGGTTTTGCATATAGGTATAGCAAAAGGAAATGTAAATTCTTTCTTAGATCATACCTGGATGACAGAGGGATTACACAGGCATGTTTGCATAGGAAAAAAAAAATCATTAGTAGGTTGAAAAAGATATGATAAATTGAGAGGAAACACACAGCCACATAAGTCATCAGAGGAGAATCAAAGTGCTCGTCTTGATCTGATCACATCTGTTTTGGAGATGGCTGTATTTCTAAAGTGAAATAACCTGACACATACTTGACTTCTCATAAACTGTCTGTGTTTTCTGCCAAAACATGAATCATGTTTTATGATTAGCCAAATACTAAAAGTACTGTCCCTGTTTAACTGCAGGACAAGAGCACAGGCCCACAACAAGGGAGAGACATCAGGTGTACTTGTTGGAAACGTGATATAGGATAAACCATTTGTAAAGGAAACAAAAAAGTCAGTGGTCAAATGTGAACGCAGTTGTGTTGTTACGGTGCTCAAGTTTCAGATTCAGTTTTGTTATTAAGGGAAGGTATTCATACTCCATACTGATTTTTATACCACAATGATAATGAAAAATCTTTACCCTACTCTCATACTTTTTCTGCTAGTTCAAATAATTTTATTCAGAAGAAGTCAAATTTTCTCATAGGTATGTACTTTTTCAGTATCAATACTTCAGCTTCAATACTAGTTTTGATACTAGTTTTACTGTCAGTTTCAATCAATTTTTATTTTCTTTGACAACCCTAGAATTAGTGATGCAAGATTAACCGCAATTTGAATGGTCACAATAACAAAAAATCGCAAAGACTGCCATTTTTTAAGCACTGTCATTTCTTCTGCAAACTTTGAACTCACCCTGTAGTTTAGACCTCTACAAACATATTCTGAAATGCACATGATTCTTGTATTAGTTTATCAATTCAGATTTCAGCCTCCTTCTGCTCCTCCACGTCTTTAAAATGTGAACTTTGAACAGAATCCTTCTATCTAAACGCAAATCGCACATCAAAATTGTGGCAAAAATCGCAATTAGAGATGGTTTTCCAAATTCGTGCAGCTGTACCTTGAATGTAACTCAGTGCCATAGCGTTGCGTTAAATAACAACAATGTAACGGCACCAGCAGCTCCTTCGTTTCTAACATCAGTTCTGTATATAGCCACAGTGAGCCTATGAGTGACCGTTCAAGTCATAAAGTTATCTCGGAGGAAACAACCTACTTCCTATCCCCCACTTTGATTTGACCACGCTTTCCGCGCTCATTGCGACCATTTTCACACTCTGTAGGTGTAACATTAGATTATGGAAGACTACACATTTACAGTACCTCCTTGTAGTGTTGTCAATAAGACTTTTCTACAACAAAGGCAGCGAGGCTTGCGCAGAATTCACATGATAAGAAGACAAGAGGCTTATTACCGTATATCACTTGTGTTTTACGACGCCGCTGCCTGGAGTGTCTTTATGCGTTACAACTCTCCCCAGTCTCCCCTAAAATATGATTACAAAACGTATTGACATATCGTTCTTCAAAGCGGAATAGACTTCGTTTATTTGTTTTTATAAAAGTGCATGTGGCCAAATGAGCGTCTTTGTTTTATTGTTGTTACTGTTGTAGTCCGTGTTGCTAATGTGTACAGTTTATCTGTTGTTACCGTGGGTCTCATGATACGAACACAACACAAACCAGTCATGGCTAAGCTACAGTGTGACAGCAGTCTGATGGTCATGTCTCCTCACCTTTACCTCCCATTTAGCTCCAGCCGTTTCCACACAGACGATTGCACAAGTACTTTTGTTTATAGTATTCGAATTGTATAGATAGTGTGAACACGTTAATGATTGTACAAACAGTGGCCATTTTTGTTCATTCTGTCGAGGCAGTCACAAGCCACGCATTCTCTTTGGGGAAAAAGAAGCTCCCAGGCTATGTTAGCCTACAGGCCTGTGTGTGTGTGCAGGGAACAAGGGGCACACCCCAGGCCTTCATCTGCTCATTTTCAACACAATATGCTGCTCGTGTACATTTTTGTATCAAATAAAACATGGCTGACGTTGGTGAACAAAACCTGACTTGTTTTTATGATGGTTGAATTTATAAGATAGATTAAAGTTCATAATGCAGACTATATAGGCCTACTTTAATTCACTATTTACCTCCGACATGAGGAAAATGGCACATGCGCAGATTGAGTATGTAATATGAAAATGAAATTAAAAAAGGTAAAAAGCAAAAGATCAAACAGAGCATAGCAATGATGGGCTCGCCAAGCTAAGCAACACCACACAAAGCTGTGTCGCCATATAAAAAGCCCAATCAATAATTGTGTCTTTACGCACACGGCGCCATTACGCTATGGCGTAAGTGACCAGCATTCATCAAATGAGCAAACTCGTGTATTAATTAAAGCAGAACAATGCATTTTGGTCCAGTTATTATGAGGACAGTAGTATTCTCCAGTGTGCTGTGTTCCGCACTCATGCACTGCCCCCAATCAGGGACGTGTAGACGCAGGAATGTTCGCCTTGGAGCAGACATGTCTCAAAGTCGTCTGCACCGCCGCAGTAGCCTACTCGACGTGACTACCTGGACGGGCCGGCGTCAGGTGTGGACCAGGGTTACTCCAAAAAGACATGTGTTTGTGAGCGCTTCGTCAAAGTCAGTGCGGAGTCTCGTAGGTTCCCTCGTTTATGGCGGTCATATAAAGTGTTCAGCGCTCATCCTACTGCAGGGTCATAAAGCAACAGCATGCATTTGTAGAATAAACGTGACTTTCCCGCACTCACGACACAGAGACACGCAGAGAGGGCTGTCATAAAGTCATTTCGCCCAGACACTCATCGTGACTATATGGTTTTATTGTGCGCCCTTTACTGCCTCGGAGCCAAAACTGTCCTTCAGAGTGTTAAAGTCATTGTCTGCGGATGAGACCAGACAGCCCCAATCACTTTTGTATGCCACAAAACGCAGGAAATGGCCGTATACAACGAATTAGACCATGAGACAAAAGCGCACCGAACTAAAAGGCGTTAAGTCTGAGCTATTTAGGAAATGTTACCGTTGGAACGGGCAGTTGCATTTTTATTGTATAGTATAGTTTTTTGTTTTGTTTTGTTTTGTTTTAACTTAATTTCACTATTTTATTTTTTATTATATTTTATTTTATCTTATTTTATTTTATTTTTTATTATTTTTTGTCAAATTGTTGTGTGCGTTTGTAGTTTTTAGTTTTATTCAGTGTTTTATGCGTGCGCTCTTGAGGCGTTTACACACGCACTGCCTTGGCAACACAAGGCCTTAGGACCTTTTGTATACTGTTACTTCACGTATTTCCCCACAAGGTATAATTCTCTCTATATTGATAATAATCTGTGGTACAGCAATAAACAAATAAAAATACCTTTAAAAATAAAACAGACCTAAAATGAACAGAATGTGTAAAATAAGTTTTTAAAAAAATGATTATAAACCTCATGTATTCTGGTAAATTGCTGCGTATTTTTTATGTTTTAAGTAGTGTGAACAAAGAGCCACAGCCTTCATTTTCCTCGTATAATTAAACAGGCATCGTGCGTAATGGCCGCTCAGATTAAATAGCGTTCCCTCTTCAACTTCTGCTGTAAAATAAATCCACCACAGCGTAGTTACAATTACTGCAGACTATTCCAAACAAGAGGGAAGGGCGTAGCCGTTTGGATTTAGTGTAATAAATAGGATTTGTATTGTCCTCAAGGTGACGATGCGCGCGGTGTTAGTGCGCATTACGCTAATAGTTGGGACTGTGGGGAAAAGCAGAAAAGCATTAGACGTGTTTTTTTTGTCTGTTGTGGTAGTTTTATTCCCTGGGATGATTTGAGGCCTCCAGGATTATATTGTCACTCATTAACCAAATACTACAGTCTGAGAGGGTGCAGGTACGGCGTGTGTCCACTTGATGGCAGAGTCGCGCTGCGTACTGTACAGAATGGTGTTTACCGTGTTTGCTGCAGTGGTGGATGAAGTACTCAATTTTGCAGTACGAGTACAGATACCAGAGCAGAGAAATACTCAAGTAAAAGTATCACATGAAAAAATCTACTCAATTAAAAGTATTACTGTTTAAAAATGTACCAAAAAGTAAAAAGTAAAAGTATTTCATGCAGATTCTGAGATCTAATAAAGATTCAAATGCAGTGATTTTGATCAAGATTTGTGCTGAATTTTGTTCAGCAGAAACAATTGCACAGATTTTTTTTTTTTTTTTACATGTTTTAATTTTTATATTTTTGTTTGTTCAAATTATGAACGTGTTAAAAATAAACCCCTCAGCCTTTTCAGCCAATAATGAAAAATACTTTTACTTTTCAGTCCAGTCCAAAAATGTAGTGGAGTAGAAAGTACAGATACCTCCTCTCAAATATAGTGAAGTAAAAGTAAAAAGTATCCACTTTAAAAATCTATTTAAGTAAAGTATATATACCTAAAATCTATCCTTTAATATAGTACTTCTACTTTTACTTTCACCACTGGTTTGCTATTAAGTCTGTGACGTCCCTTTATAGCGCAGACTTTCATTTTACACTTAAATGCTCAAAATTATACCCTTTAGATTTTAGATGGTTTTTTTTTTTGTTTTGTTTGTTTTTTTCGATTTTTTTTTCTTGTTCAGAAATATATGAGAATAGCCTTGATTCCGCAATAAACCTAATAATGAACGTGCGACCTAATTTCACGTAACGTTACCTGTTCTGTCATGAAACAGGGTATTGAAGAATCGCTTTATAGACGCATCATGAAGTTTTAGATCCCATTTTTGTTGGCAGTTCTCTTCATAAAAACCTATATATTTTCTTTGCTTTCCTCTTACTGTTTTATTTATTTATAATTACATATAGGCCTACCATATGCGACATTTTCTGGGCCGTTTCTTTACAGGCCTATGCCCACAAACCTAAACAATGTGCAAATGTAATAGAAGGAATAGTGGCAAAAAAAGCTTCAAACACAGGTTAACCACAGGGCAAAAACACCAATCCAAGGTGTAGATGTTGCAAAGGCAGCGTGCGCCAAATCCTGTGGCTCTATTGTATCGCTTGTATAGCTGGTTTAATTTGGTCAATTACTGTTACAGCAATGAGAGGAAAACGTGTTGTATAAGAGCTAATGTAATATATTATAGTACGCAAGGTGATTTTGGCCACTGCGTTGTTTCTGTTGGAGTAAATGAAGGAAAATCCCATATTCCACTGTAGGATCCAAATGTAGGCTAATGAAACTGACGTCCATATTGGCCCCATATACGTGTAAACCCCAAAGCTCATGTGGACAAAAACATATGTAAAGGACTCAAGTCGTACAAGCACATCCAGGCCTGACGCATTTTACGCACCAACAATTTAGCGTTAAACAATGGCTATTGCGCTTTTAGTCGCATTTTGACGCATCTAGACAAACTCATTAGCTTTCTCACATAATTTGGCTTTATAGCAAATTGGTTGGATTGAAAGACCTATAATGCTGTACAACGACGTCTCGTTCTTCTTTGTATCTATGATACAATATAAGACCTAAATAACGTCTATGTAACGTATGTGAACTGAAGAAGCGGTTTGGACGAGCAGCCAAACGTCTCCACTCCTACAACGTTTTGTCTAGTTGACAGATTTTATTTTTTTTATATGTAACAATTTTATAGGCCTATTGCATGTTATAGGCCAGCATCCTGCCTATTTTTAACCCGCTTTGAATCGTGGCACATGTTTTGGTTAAAAAGATTTTGCGGCACCCTGCCAACTCAAACATGACCAAATCACACCTTAAAAAAAGAAAAGCAAATATATATAGGCTATATTCCTCCGCTTCTGTTTCTGTTTCTTTCTATTAGAACTATTCCTTCTATTGTAATGCTAGGCTTATATTTTTGCCCTTTCAGCGGGTTCAAAAGTCGCCCAGGACACACCAAAATGGTAACTTAGTCAATAAAATGAACGTGTGAATTTAAGTTGGATTTTTTTCCCCATGCACACTGTGCAACACCTCAAGCCACAATAGTGCTCCCCCTGGCACTCTGGGTGAAGATCAATACAGGCTGCGTAAATCCTCGCTATCCCAAAACACGTTCTTGTTTCGTTTTGGTCACTCATTGTTAGGGTTGGCGTAATAATTTAGTTTTGGGCTAAAATACTTCCTTGCAATAAATGGGTCATGGGTCTTGGACAGTGTGAAGATCTCGGCAGTTTCCACACTGTATAAAATGACAGTAGCCTAGCCCAAGATTGGCGGATTGAGGCCTGTACCAACATGGCGCGCTTGGATAAGACGCGGGGCTCTAAGTGAGTGTTTGTTGACGTGAGATAGAGCTTTCTCTCGACAGCAGCTGCTCCACACACGCATACACACTCAGGCATACACACACACACATACGCACCCACAAACACACATACACTTTCTCACACTCTCTCACACGGAGGCCATAACCCACTTTTATGAGCTGAAAATGGCCGCCATTGGCCGCTAACGGTCATGTGTGCGCGTGCGGGGCAGAGGCTCACTAGCAGCCCCTCCTCGCGCACCCAGAGCTGCTGCTTGATGCCCGCGCGCCTCCAGGAACGGTAATCACATTTACAAAATATTTTCTCTTTCATATCACATTTATTGTTCGAAATATCCCAGTAGATAGCCACTTTTTATTCTTTTTATTCTGACACCGGGATATGCGGCTGTTGCTTTTGCGCATGAACTGTATAAGACACAGGCTAATTTATGATGCGCAGTTTAAGATTGTGCGTCAGTGTGTTTGTTAAAGACTTCCTCTTGTAATCGGAAATGCGCTTTCTGCTCTTCTTATTGGTTAAAGTTTCATATTGATCGGAGTATCTCTGTCAAACAGGTGTTATGCATTTTGATATTTACGTGACGTTGTCCTCATTGTTCAGGGCGCGGAGAAGGAAGATGAGGTCGAGCAGTCAGCGTACGTCAGGTAAGAGAATACAGATAAGACATTTGAACTTGTAAACACACTAATGCGGATGTTGCAGATGCAGAAGTTAGCTGCGTTTAGGTCATAGTTATAATATCTATATATAGTTTGCAGACGTCCACAGTGAGACGCAGAACGTGCTTTGAAGAATCAAAAAAGTAAACAAATAAAACAGTAGCACTCACAAAGGTTAGATTATTTAAAAGCCTTTATTTCCACATGTTAAGTAGTGCAATGCTATTGGGATTTTAACCTCATGTGATTCGTGCACTTGGGAGCATAGGGACACACAAGCCCTCCTGCTGCTAAAGCGCTGTAAAGGTAACACTGCATTAGTAATAATAATAATCTGCGTCAGTGACTTATGACTTAAGAATCAGGACTATTTTTGAATCAAATGATCTACTTATGGCGTGTAGGCTCTGTAGTTCTGTGGGCTCTTCTGACCATGAGAAGATGCAAATGCACAGATGGAGGACTCCTGGCCTCCTCTTGGCCGTTTTGTTGTGTGTCAGTTTTATGAGGGCAGCCTCGGTGTCAGGCACACAAAGGAGCCCAAAGACAGTATTTTTTTCCCTGATTCTGATTTTTACATTTCCTCTTTCATGAGGCCTGGTGGGTGTGAGAGATACACCCAACAAAGACACTATTTCACTGGTGCTGCTCAGTGGAGCTCAGCCGGCACCCAGTATTTACAACCTACTGCAATGCGGCATGGAGGGACCCTGTGTGTGTGTGTGTGTGTGTGTGTGTGTGTGCGTGTGTGTGAGAGAGAGAGACTGAAACAAAGAGACAAAAGCAGATAGAAGCCCACGGACGTAAAATGCACCACTGACAGCCCCAGGAGCAACAAAGAAACCAATCACATCCATTGGTGTTGACACAGTTTGCTTTCAAAGGGCTTACCTAACCTGTGTGTGTGTGTGTGTGTGTGCGTGCGTCTGCAGGGCAGTGTGCAGAGCTCTGATAGGGCTGAAGTCTGCGTACAAAGAGGATCTGTGCTGTGTAAGTCATGCCACGTTCATTAGAACATAGATACATGATAACACTGATGAATGTAGTCCCATATGTGTGTTTATAAGTGACAAAGAACTGCTTTTGTTCCTCTGCAGCCTGGAACAGCAGACACGACAAGTGAAAACTGTTTGAGCCTTAACACATCACTCAGGTAATTCATAACCGTTTATAGATATAGCTTACATACATCTATTGAATTATTCATAATGATGAGAGAGCTGCTCTGGGTCTTAAAGCCCCACCCCGTAACATTTTAGCCAAAAAATACATTTTTATTTAGGATGTTTTTATTGCACTGAAAAACCACGTGTCCTTATCTGTGAGCGGGCTTGCATCTCCATAAACCTGACTCTTACTTGTCCTGGAGGAGGGCCTCCTCCTACTTGTTTCCATAGAATTGTTCCTTTGGGTATAATAATCCACTGTATGCCGTAAAACTTACCTATTGCTATGGAGAATGTTGTGACGTATTTCTATTCTCTTGCGGTTCTTGAACTGTGCATTGTAACACTATGGTTGTATGGTTTTAACTGGCTGTTTCCATGGGATCGTGCAAGAGACAGTTACACATGTGGCTGGGAGCTACTATAGAACCAGCTTTTTTCAAGTCTTTTGGTGGTGTCCTTTTAGCATCATGCGTCACAAAATGAAAATAGATCATTAAATACTACGTTTTCTTTTGACCGTTTTTATTGTTGCAATCACTACATGTGTTATCAGCGTCCACCAGGTGGAGGCAGCACAAAGACATGAATTCAAATGACAATGCACTGGGAAAAGTCTAATCTACATCATCGGTCATCGAAACAAAAGAGGTTTACACAATTAACCTGACGAAATACTGGAATCTAAAAAATATATGCCAATCAAAGTAGTCTTACATACACGGTTACTTTTGCATGTCTTTGCTTTAAAACATCCATAGCACATTTTGGTAACTGAATAAGTAAAATAATTAAAATCAGTTTAATGTTTTTATACATTCAACGGTTCCTACGTTCTCATGGTGAACAATAACTACTGCGTTGACGCATGAATTGTGTTATCATCTGTAAACACTAGATGGCGCCACAAACTCACACATATATCGCAGCGCATATAGGCTACGTCATACCCTCTGAGCTGTTTCATAACCTCCCCACACGCGCGCGGTCCTTTCCCATCCCTCGCGCTTCATCTGGATCGTGAGAATTCCCTCTTCCATTTACCTTGAATGCACGGCGGACGAACACGCCCCTTCGCAGGCTTTTCTCGGAGACGTTTTTGTTCCACGCGATGGTAGCTAGAGGGCGGCACTAGCTAAGCCAAGTAGCGGTTGTAAATCACAGGTTCAAGTGAATTTCCAAACCGCAGTGACTAAAGGAAGCGGAGAAGACCGTTCATTTTGATGTATTGCTTCCACTGACTGTACTCTTGTACATTTATTATTATTGGGTTTCAGATTCTAGGACGGAATGACGTCATACTCCCGAATAGGGGGGTAACAGAGACAGTTTTTCGTATAAATATCCAAAATGTAAATTCTCAAATGTTTAATCTGATTTCTATTTTCAAAAAATCAGCATTGTAGCCTATTAAATATTTTTGGCCAATATAATGTTGTGATCTCATCTTAAACACAGTTGT
>KN469236.1:4088-27735 GCA_000787095.1 Periophthalmodon schlosseri
ACTTCTTTCAGCTAACCTAATAATAAGATCAGTTTCAAAAAGATTTTTAATCTGACGGTGCAGTAATACTGTCTGCAAAAATGTTTATTCCACAGCACAATTTACTGTTACACTCAAAAGTACATATTCATTATCATTAATATTTTTAAGTTTAGCCTGTTTTAAATATCTACCACGGTTCTGTGGTTAAATTTACTGTTGATCCTAACATAATTAAAAAGAACAAACAAAGGGAATATCCAAAGTCACACCCAGGACAGCTCCTCCACTACTTTGAGTAATACAAAGTTGTGTCTAGTTTAGCGTTCTCCTAAATCTAGTTTATGTCAACTGTAAATATCTTTTCATAAGGCCGCGCGGCATTACTGTCTATCTTAAATTCACTCCCAGGTGCCCTTGTCTCTTCCAGCCCATCATAAATACACTTCCCATCATGCCTTGCTTTTACGACAGAGGGGATCAGCCGGAGTCGTCCTCGTACCCTTTTAATACACCCTCGGAGGAGCAGACAGGAGCAGGCGAGAGCAGACAGTTGAAGACAGGAGCAGATTGGAGCAAGTAGGAGCAGACAGTTGAAGACAGGAGCATGTAGGAACAGACAGGGGCAGACAGGTGCAGACTGGAGTGGGGTAGGAGCAGGGAGGAGAAGGCAGGAGCGGACAGGAGCACAAACCCATGGGCCAAACAGGTTACGTGACACTCCCAAGAATCACCGGTGAGTCAATTTGGAGGATAATTCCTAGTACACAGACCTGAGCAGAGGGAGTCGGGCGTATGCTGGGGGGACGCAGTAATGGCCGCCAGGGGAATAGTGCGTACGTGTATGGATGGGAATACCACACAAATATGCTGCAGTGCTAGAGACTACACCTGTTACTTAATCCTTCATGGTCACACTGGTGTTATGTAGCTGTGATCGCAGTAGTTTGGCCTTGGGTACACACAGATGTCATGGTAGTAACCTTTCAATGCGACATCGATATTCTAGGGAATGCCAGTGTGCAGAGGGAGAACGGTCTTTTCTCCAGCTAATCATCATATTAGTCAAACTTGGGCACACAAATAGGTTGGGTTACTTGGGTAAACGCTTAAATATTTTGCAGAAATTGTACCTAAAATAGTAGTTAGGCACAGTACTACATGACTATCGAGAATAAATTTTCCCGACATAATCTTTAAACAAAAAAAGTTGGTTATTTTTGTCGATTATTGAAATAGTTGTGTTTAGTAATCGATTAATCATTAACTGGTTTATACATGGGCTCTGAAACATGTCATGAGAAATTACATACAAAATAACCCAAGAAATGTATAAATGTAATGATTTTGATGGAAACGCTGCTTCGTCTGTATGTTCCACCAGGATGTCCTCAAGCAGCTTCACTTCAGCTTTATTTGGCTACAGTTTAGGAAAAATCTCATATTCCCGGGATTTTTGCGATCTAAACAACTAGTCGATTAATTAAAAGAATTATCGCTAGATTAACCGATTAGCAAAATAACCGTTAGCTGCAGCCCTAATTGGTATTTACTTATTTGAAATATGACAGTGCATGTAAATCAAACTGTCAGCAAAGAGCCTCAGCATAAATATGCCAGAGAAAACAGCAGCACAGACGTTACAGAGGAATAAACAGATTATTAACTGTAAAAACGCAATGGATTATTATTAATAACTAATGATACTACCAGAAGCAAAAGTATAATTTGTCATAGGGATACTTATTGTTAATACTGTGTGGTTTAGGGTATTTTCACACTTTTTAATCGTGATGTAGACTTTGTTTAGTCCTGGTCTAGTCCTGGTCTAGTCCCACTTTAGTTTAGTCCCACTTCTGATCTGTGCGTGTGAGCTATTTGAGACGTGAACCCACATTAGTTTAAGGTGCACTTTATTGTCCCGCTGGGTAAATTTGTCCTCTGCATTTGACCCAATCAGTGCTCGATGAGGACTACCTTAGCTGGAGGACATGGCTTTTCCCGAACTGTGTATAATATTACTGCCTTGTTCTGTTTTTCTCACCTACAGGGGTCTATACCGCTGTGCAAGGCCAGACTTCTCAGTCTCGCTCCGGCCCATGGTTTCCTGTCTGGAAATGGTGCAGAGAAGGTAGTGCAGGTTAAAACATTAAATCAATCTAACCTGCAGCATTCACCAGGAAAGCTGCCTCTAGCCATAGGTTTCAGAAAAAAGTAGGACTGTGCCATAGCGATTAACAATTTAAAACAAAGATGGGAAAATGGGCCTCAGAATGTTGCATGTAACAGGATTTTTTCAATTCCAAACACACACATATTTTAGATATAGATATTTAGAAAACTGTGTTAAAGCAACAGTATTCGTAGAAGTAAATTGTGCAAACCAATGGAAGCATATTTTAAAACGGCAGAACTTTACCTGAATGCAATTCCAGTATATGAGATAAATAAGTTGTATACTCATTTCATTTCTGCATTTGATTTGCAGATTCTTTGCTGATTTATTGGGTCTTGGGTTATCTTTGCTCAGCAGTTTTTCTGTGTGGTCTCTTTTTACCCAGAGGTTTTGATTATAGTTTCTTCTGTTCCAAACTAAGGTCTATTTAGCAGTGATACAAATGCAGCTGTAACCGGGTTGCGACAAGCCTAACAATGATGTAATTGTGCTCTCTCACACCTATAGATGGGCGATCAAAAGGCGGCGATAAGGGTGAAATGGTCCTGGCCCGGAACCAGATGGCACTGTGATGATGTCTGGACACAAGTCAAGGTACTCTGCCCATATATATTTATACAGAGTCACCCACGGCCCCTTCTGTCCCACCTCTGCGGACAATCGCTGCAGATAATCTTTTGAATTAAGAGAAAAAATCCAGGTTGAGCAGCCCCACAAGATAAGTATCCTTTGTGAGCGTGGGTGATGGTATTTTAATTAAATATATGAACACATGGGCCTGCCCCAGATGCTCAAGTCTAAACAAAGATAGCATCATCTAATCAAAGCCGGGCCCCGAGAGTTTCAAGGGCAGAATTATTTTCTATTAGGGCCCTGTCCTCGGGGATCCAGCCAATTTTCTTTATTATGATAGAATCAGCATATTGTAGATGGAAGTGGCCGATAGTGTCGCGGCATGGTGCGTTTCAGCGGCTCCCCGGCATTTTAAAAGCTTTCAAAAATCAGCATTGTTTTGGGGAGTGTTGCACAAATGTAAGTTCACATGGTTATTGTTGTTTCATATAATTCCTCTGATTCATTCATCTCTTGACCTTGTTTGACTACAATCAGCTTTACTTCATCATATGTCATTGAGAACATTACTATTGTTGCAAATTACATTGTTTTATGAAAACAAATGGATAAAATATACAAAGTGCAAAAGTTTATGAAACTTTCCTGGTGGGGGTCCGACGCCTGCTTGTCTTTATGGAGATTGCATGGAATGTTCCACAGTATGGCATTAAACTTGTCTACATCTATCAAGCAGGCGACTCCACCAGGCCTGGTTACTGGTCAGATATGGAGAAGCGAGTCTGTGCACAATAAGAAGCCACATACTCAAGTCTTTTCATTGCAGTAAAAACACCTGTAACTGAATAAAAGCATGATTTATACATGTAATGCCATACTGTGGAACATTCCAGGCAAAGCAATAACATCTCCATGGAGACATGCAGGTGTTGGACCCTTGCAAGTAAAGTTAAACTGTGCACCTTTTAAGGTTTTGCAATGCGTTAATTTTGTACTAAATTTCCTCATTAAACAATGTAAGTAATTTGCGACTACAATAGTAATGTTCTCAATGTCATATGATGAAGTAAAGCAGATTGTAATCAAACAAGGTCAATAGATTAATGGATCAGAGGAATTATAGGAAACAACAGTAACCTAAGCTTTAGTTGCGTTCACATGATTTTACAAGGGCATGTAAGAGCGCACAATTAGGATAGAGCACGGTTAAATATCATTTGTTGTATTCTAAAGGCTCAACCTAATGACTTGGTTTATCACAACTCCTTCGCAATTAGCATCACACCACTTTTATATTATTCAGTCAGACAGCAGTTATTGTAAACCACAACAAACTGACCACTCAGCCATGATCAAATCTGACTTAAACTCTACAAGAGCACAACCTATAAATGTGTGGATGAGCTGTGGATGCTGCTGATTAGCCTCCTCTGTGGCGCAGCTATTTATTTAAAAGGATCTCCTGATGAGATGCTCTCACTAATGTGTACACATCTGCACTGCTCACAGGGGCGGGATATGGCTGGATGCTACTAACTAACATCAGAGCGCGCAGTTAGACTTTTAAGTGATGAGTTGTAAAGGGCCGTGTTTTAAATGGAGTGGCTGGGCACTACAGGGTTTCATGTAGTCTGCAGTGGAGCCAAATGCAGTGCACTTATTAAAGCCACAGCACGTAACATTTTAGCCAAAAAACAGACTTAAGTAAAAGCTTTTTTTTTTTCATATTGGTTGTGTTTTTTGTACTGAAAAGCACGCGTCCTCACTGTGATCGGACTTGCGTCTCCGCAGACCTGACTCTTACTTGGCCTGCTTGTTTCCATGTAAATGCAGTTCCTTTTGGCTGCAGTATGGCATAAAACGTATCTGTCTCCATGGAGAAGGGGCGACTGTAGCTCAGTTGGCAGAGTGTTTGTCCACTGATCCGATGGCTGCCGGTGCAATTCCAGCTCCCACAGATGAATGCCATCGTTGTGTCCTTGGGCAAGGCACTGAACCCACCTCGCCCCCCAGTGTCTGCTGTCTGCGTACACTGGTGTGTGAACGTGTGTGTGAATGGGTGAGTGGTTCCTTGATGTAAAGCGTTTTGAGTGACTTGAAGGTGGAAAAGCGCTATATAAAAATGTGACCATTTACCGTAACCAAAAATATTGTTTTAACTTTCTATTTCTATGGAATAACGCAGCTGACGTGGCACCTTCACAAAGTTACATACTTTACTTTTCCCATCTAACTATCTGCTCATTTACATTTTTGCATAGGGCCTTTTTGGACATGAATAAGTGTTAAAAGGTAAAAACTAAACTTTCTTGTAGTACTAGCCCAATGGTTCTTAACCTTGTTGGAGGTACTGAACCCCACCAGTTTCATATGCACATTCACCAAACCCTTCGGTGATGGCCAAGCAGGGCGTGTCATCACGAATCATCTGAGTCGGTTGCGTGTTTTGACGTCCGCCGAACCCCTGAGACTGACTCACTGAACCTCTAGGGTTCGATCGAACCCAGGTTAAGAACCACTGTACTAGCCCTTAGGAACACACTTAACAACACCATTATTACCAGTAGCACATCATGCTCATAATTAATGTAGAAATGTCCAGCAGTAAGCATAAGGGCAGGTGAATACACATAAAAAATACACATTTCATTACCATTACATTATAAGACTAACAGTAGCAGTAAAATAGAACAAAATATCACCATTTCCCATACCACACAAATATTAAAAATCATTATGTGCAAGTTTTTACAGTGAATATAGAACAGTAAAAAATAATTAGACTGATCTCGACACACTTTACTATCTAAAATGTGCTTTTTCAAATTTCGAGTCAGATTATTAAGATCTTCAGACTGTCTGGAGCGGATTCCACTGTGTGATGGTTTGAAAAGAAAAGGCCGACTGAGCAAAGGCAAAAAGCAAAGGATCTTTTTGGAACTGTGCAATTTGGGTGGAAAGGTAGTTTAATGCATTTTTTCAGTGGAGGTGGAGCTGCATTATTAATAATTTTGAATAGATTTCTTAGATTTGAATATAGAATTAAATTGTCAAAACTCAGCATTTTGTACAGATTTTGTCTTGGTGTCATAATCAAGCTATTAAAAGTACATAATTTAATCTGATGTAGTTATATTTCAACGAGACTGAGTTAAAGTTGAGTAAAGTAAAGTAAATGTTGAGATGCATGTAGAGTCAGTTGGTTTAACTTTTGTATCTGCTTTTACACAGACGTCATATATAAGGAGGAGTGTTAGTATTTCCTGCTGTTCCGAGTCTCCACAGTATTACATTCAGTGACAGTACGATCACGCTCCCGTCGCTGTGCCATAATAGATTCATTTATTACGCCCATTACAAAGCATGGACTCCAATCTGCACACTGGCATCGCTTCACGTTCTCAAAATCTATGGCCGGCCCCTCCATCACGGCCGAGGAAGTCTGAGGATTTGTGTCCTGATTAAGAAGTTTCATTTCGGGCCTGAAACAAAGCGCTCCAGTCGCTAATTGCTTGGCTTTTCTTGTACTTTGCTAATTGGCTTAATTTAAATCAATGGCTCTCAGAATAAAGACGCGAAGTCAAATGTTACAAATGCAACATCCACTCCCACGTTCACGTTAATCTTGGACACAAGCGATTATGAGCTTTCCAATAATTCCACCGTCAGAATTAAACTCTCACTATGTAACTTTCTGGATGTGGCACATTGTAAATAGAAAGTTAAAAGCTTACAGAGCATTCTCCATGGGAATATATGCGTTTTTTGCTATCCTGTGGAAGATTATAGCGAAGCAATAACATTTCCATGGAAACAAGCAGGAGGAGGCACTCGTCCAGGCCAAATAAGAGTCAGGTTTGTGGGGCTGGAAGCCTGTTCAGTGTAAGAACGCATGTTTTTCAGTGCAATAAACACAACCAAATTGAAAAAGCATGATATTTCTTGGCTCAGAGGTACATACTGTCTCTTTGCATTTCAGCCTATTTTAATACCTCAAGTTTTCCATTTGGCTGTAACAATCACACAAAATTGGCTTTTTTGAGGAGCTCTAAAGCAAATTACATTACTTAGAAATAGAATTCCAAACACACGTAGTACGTTAAGTTTTAAAAATGAAAAATACAAAGTCCACGGTGACCAAAAGCATGTTTAAAAGCAAATCTGGAATATATATGTAAGCTAGGACCGAACGTTTTGAGAAAAATGATTAAAAGCGTCTACGAGAATTGACAAAAAACTGAAATATGAGCTGACAAACTAATACGAGAATCACATTTCAGAACATATTTGTACAGACCTAAACTACAGGGTTAGCAGTTTTAATGTAGAAAAAAAACAGGATATTTTGCTGATTGTGGAAGAAATGATGGTACTTCAAAAAACTGCAGCCTTTGCGATTTGCTAATTGCGTCCATTCAAATAGCAATTTCAGTTTTTAGCCCTAAAGTATGCTTCTTTTATTCTGAGTAGCACACCACCAAATGTTGACATGGAAATTTCAGATGCAATCTTGTATTTGGTACAGCTTCGGCGACTGGTCTCATTAACAGTGTTGTCAGTGCGGCTCTCATTTGTACTCACATCATGCAGTGGAGCTGATGTATGCGGGCTGACTCAGGCTCTCAGTCTTTAGATGAAGAGGCTGGTGACATGAATGTAAAGTAAATGTAAAGTAAACAGGCTTAAGAGATTCAGAGTCAAAGGGGCCAGGGCTCGGAGAGAGCAGATGATGTTTTATTGTGCGTGCGCTGTGTCATTTTGTGCTTCCTAATAAGACTGTATTGGCTGAGTGAGGATCGGATCACAGAGATCAGCTGAGTAGCACTGTAATGTCTATGGAGGGCTTACAACTGACAGTATTGGTATCCTCTCTGTTATTCTGACAGGAGCGGTTTACATGATCAAATACGAGAAACCTTAGATCAGTGTCTTTTAATATAATCTAATTCTTTCTTTCTTTCTTTATGTGTCCGGGACCATGTACACATTCATTGATCTTACAAAAGAAAAGATGATTTGTACCAGATTTAGCTACAGCTACTTTCCATCTGCAGTCCCTGGGCAGCTGAATACACATAAAATACAATTACATTATAAGACTAACTTAGTTCATTATTAACATTAGCAGTAAAATATCACCATTTCCAACACAGTATGTTTCCCACAGTCCATACAGATATTAAAAATCATTATGTGCAAGTTTTTACAGTGAAACAGAACAGCACAAATGAACTAGACTGATGTGGACACACTTGATTATCTAAAATGTGCTTTTTCAAATTTCTAGTCAAATTAAGATCTACAGACAACTTCAGACTGTCTGGAGCTGATTCCATTGTCTGATGCTTTGAAAAGAAAAGGCCGACTGAGCAAAGGCCGAGGATTTTTTTTTGGAATTGTGCAATTTGGGTTCACACAGGACCGAGTGGATCGGGTAGTTTGTTTGGAACAGAGTTTAATACATTTTTTCAATGGAGGTGGAGCTGCGTTATTACTCATTTTGGACAGGTTTCTTAGATTTGAATACAGAATTAAATTGTCAAAACTGGGCATTTTGTACAGATTTTGTCTTGGTGTCGTAATCAAGCTGTTAAAAGCATTTATTTATTTAATTGTTTATTTGAATAGGGACAGATACGACAAACATAGATTAACAATTCAGTAATCTGATGCGGGTACAATGTTTATAGCCTTGGTTAATTCGCAGAAGAGCGTTTAAGTACAAAACTACTACAAAGTAAATATTGCAGATGCATTTAGAATCAGTTGGTTTAACTTTTGTATTTACTTTTACATAACATGTGTATCGCATTTAAGCAATACTTTTGTCATCACAGCATATGTTAATGTTTCTTTAGTGGCATCACACAGTACAAGTCCTTAAAGATATGCTGTTATTCTGTTGATTGCCTATAATCGCATTCATCTGGATTGTGGACTGTTAAAATGTGAAAGAAATCCATATTTGTTATTATTATTTCAGTATCTGGTTTGCCAACTTGTTTACGTGAAGTTCTGATGGATCATATAAAAATGAGATGGATACATTCTAACCTTCAGCCTTCTGAAAGTGTATAAAAAGTAAATCAAAATATGCATTAATTCATAAAGAGACTGGAATTTTAAGCTGTTTGATAACCCGCTTTAAACAAATACATTTTCCCATCAACAATGTGTTGACCTTGTGCGCTTTCTTTAAGTACGGCTGACCACTTGTTTTTAAATGCCGCATCTGCCCTTAGACACAAAATGACCTCCTGTAAACGTGCTC
The DNA here is from genome assembly GCA_000787095.1 of Periophthalmodon schlosseri. Classification (NCBI taxonomy): domain Eukaryota; kingdom Metazoa; phylum Chordata; class Actinopteri; order Gobiiformes; family Gobiidae; genus Periophthalmodon; species Periophthalmodon schlosseri. The sequence continues at coordinate 13,088 of KN469236.1, forward strand.
TGCTCTACCGGGGACCAGCTCCAGCACGCGACTAAAATAAGAAATCACATTGTCGATGCATATCAGTGCCACGGCTGCTTCTTGTGTGACCTTGTGAGATCTGAATCCTAGATACTGTACGGTGAGGATGCAGCAAATTAAAGCCTCACGCAGGAAATTGAACTGTCAGACAGATGGTGAGAGAAGAAAAAGGTACTGTGTAATATAGCTCATTTCCACGTGGAGGGTCCGCTTGTACAAATGTCAAACTTAATGGACGTCATTCGTAGAGGAACGCTTTGTTTGGAGAAAGAAGATGCAAAGTATTTGGCCCAAAGCTGGCAAACTGTTGTGATGGTGACAGAATGCAAGATGATGGCTCTGCGGGAAAGATGCAGTTGTTGAAAATGTGCACAAGGAAATTTGATAAAGAAAGCACTCACTGAAGAAACAAGACTGTGAAGAGGAAATGTAGCAAACACGTAAACCCTTTCAGCGTCTGCAAATAAAATACTTAGTTACCCTCACTCACAAGGTTGTGTTTGCCAAGATTGTTAACAAGTTAGCTGTGCAACTCAAAAGTTGGATTTTGGCAACATTTTCAGAATTTGATGAGAAAGGGCCAAGAAGGAATGGTTTTTTTGCAAGCATTTTATAAAAGTTGTGTTGTACCTTGACATCGTGTCTTGTTCAGAAGGGTCATGTGATCTTCTGTTTGACTTTTGAAATTGGAAATGGCTTAAAATGTTGTTATTACAATTTCAATACAATTTGAAGTGGAATAGTGTTGAGTACTTGGTGTTAGAGATCAACCATGACGGGTTCATGGCTATTTTTTTAAATAATCCAGAGCAACAGATAAGATACGCTAATCTTCTAAGGGGATGTTGGGCAGATTTTGATATTTTTGTTTTGTTTAAATGATTATATCAAATAACTATAATTACTAGAAACTCAGTGACTGTCTGCACTCTGCAAACGGCACAACTCTGCATAATAAAAGTATAATATAAAAGAAAACATTTAATATGAATTTGAACACGAATAGACTAAACTATTCATCTATTATGCTTATGATACTCAAGTGCAAGTATTGGCCCAATATAAACAAGCCTGGTGTACTTCTCCTTAATGTGAGCCATTGTCAAATACAAGTACTAGAACTAAAGATCTTAATTCACAGTCTTGGTCTGAGCACCACATGCTATATTTAGAAGTTTGTCTTAGAGCTCAGCTACACTATTTCTGAAAGGGTCATGTGATCTTCTGTTGAATGTTGCTATTGCAATTTCATTTAAGTGAGAGCGTGTTGAGTAGATGTTTTGAGAACAACCAATATGTTTCTTTTTCATGCTTCATAATTTTTTTGTAAAGATATTTTGAGGAAACTTTGATGGACCATCCATCCATACAGTTTCTTCTGCTTTATCTGTGGCCGGGTCACAGAGGCAGCAGTCTAAGCGGAGATGCCCACACTTCCCTTTCCACACACACTTCCTCCAGCTCTTCCGGAGGGATCCTGAGGCGTTCCCAGGCCAGCCAAGAGACATAATCCCTCCAGCGTGTCCTGGATCTTCCTCAGGGCCTCCTTCCGATGGGACATACCCGGAACACCTCCCCAGGGAGGAGTCCAGGAGGCATCCTGAACAGATGCCCCCGAGCCACCGAGCCGCCTCCTCCCATGTGACTGAGCTCCTCACCCTATCTCTAAGGGAGCGCCCAGCCACCCTGCGGAGGAAACTCATTTAAACTGCTTGTATCCGCAATCTTGTCCTTCGGTCATTACCCAAAGCTCATGACCATAGGTGAGAGTGGGAACGTAAATTGACCGGTAAATCGAGAGCTTTGCCTTTTCGACTCAGCTCTTTCTTCACCACAACAGTCTGATACTTTCATATAAGTTTATATCGATATATAATATAAAATTACTACAATACTACAACCCAAGGTACTGTCTGTACAGTCACCATATACATAAGAAAAGTATAATGATATGAAAAAATAAATACATGTTTTTTTAGACGAGCACGTTGGTTCACTACAACAATACAACAACAGTGCAGTCAGTTATTTGCACAACATTGTTAAATAAAGCTTCCAGTGGTGCTCCCTTTTGTCACGTGGTCAGCACAAACAAAATATCAACCTAGAAGCTTTAAAGCCGACAAGTGATAGTGTAGTGCAAGTATCAGCCCAGTATCTTGTAAGTTCAGTCTATTTGTATCTGATGTGGACCTGAGCACCACATACAATATTTAGAAGTTTGTCCAAGGGCTCGTCATCAGCTACACTTTTGTTAGCTAAAAGAATAAATTATGCTTTGATACTCTCCAATGGTTAGATTTGTTCTCTGCAAAGACACTCAAGTATTTTTAACTTACACTGAAGAGGCACTACTCATATTAGCACTGGATACAAGCCCCCTCCTGTAATTCATATTTCCTTGTGATGCATTCCCAAACTGTAGACCAAACTTTTTGGGCTGTGCCTCAGACTTGCCCAGAGACACAATGTCCAATTTAAACTCGGAAGACAGATGCATATTTCACAACTCTGTCTTTAGTTATATTTCTACAGACATAGACATAGACATAGTTGTAGACAGTTGGGCTTGTTTGACCTTGTAATAGGGCTGCACAAAATATTGAAAAATATCAATAATGCAAAATTGGCTGATGCATTAATCGATATCGCAAGAAAATAAATATATTACAAAGTTCTTCATTTTACATAAGTACTGTTTTTGGAAGGTAAAATGGACAAAAAGGCAGATTTCATTCATGTTTTGCCTTATTAAGTCCTACCTTAAACTTGGGTCTTGGTTTTGTCTTTGTAAAGTTTTTACTTTGGCCCACTTTGTTTAGTAAAATAAGGAATGTGCATTATTTGTTTGAAATTAACTGAACTTATTGCACCAAAAAGTGTACTGAAATACTGCAGCAATATCTTTAAAACATAGTTATCAAATATTGCATCTTTTTTCAAATCTTGCAGCCATACCTTGTAATACCTTGGTCCAAACAATGTTTTTTTTTTTTTTTTTGTTTTTTTCGCACTGACCAATGACCACTTTCCTTTTAAATGCCAAAGTGCAGTGGCTCAGTCCATGCCTCCCGAAAGCCCACTCACTCCATGTTACCAAGGCATCTGTGCAGCTGCCATGACCTTAAATTGTCTCCTGAGATATGATCTTAAGTCAAAATCCTTTTTCTTCTATCTAAGTTAAAGTAATGACCTCAAAGCTTTCTCGGAGCAGTACCCCGTTCATCTGAAAAGGCTCTATCTGTCCATTTATATCAGATGGACAGTTGTGGTATTCTCCTCCCATGAGGGGCCTAACCAAGACAAGTCTCCCAAGCTTTTTGACAACACACACTTTCCAGCGTACTTGACTGAACCAAATGGCTATGTCCAGGGAGCAATTTGAGCCAACAAATGACAATCCGTACTGTTGCTCTTCGAATGCTAGGTGACAAAACTTTCTCCTTTACCAAACACCTAGGTTATCTGGTTTCCCCAGACATTGGTATTACTCTGATATTGAAAATTTTGCCAATATTTGGTACTGATATTTTTTTTCTGCACTGCCCCAGTCTCTCTGTGCCCGTGTGTCATTCCATTATTTTTACAAAAGTGAAAAGTTAATTTTTTTACTTTACTATAATTTCAGTGGCTGTACCCATTCTTTTCTGGGTTTAGCAAAATTAGCTCTGCCCCAGTACAGATATATTGTATTATAAGCGGCTCTTAAGGAGGAAATTACACCTTTGTGTGCTGTCTGCATCTAATTATAAAGCGTTTTATCCTCCAAGAATCAGAAAGTGGACTGTTTCCATGCTAGTTGCTGTTACCATTACCGTCACGACAAAACTCCAATCTGGCCTATGAAAGTTGTGAAGTGTGGTTATAAATTCATCACTGTGAATAGTTAGGATGTTCAGAATGCATAAGCTAAGTGAGGAATAACTTTGGACCTCTGCAAACTGTTTAAAATAAACTACATATCTTTTTCACGTTTTTAAGACCGTAGAAATCAGGTACAGTGCCTTTTAACGTAAATGTGTGGTTCATACTTTGGGGCTTAACATTGGTATGTGCAAATATTTTATATATTCACCTTATTCCGGAAGTTGCCATGGGCACTGCCATCGTCACTGCGGTTGTATTATTTTGCATGGGGCTGACGATCTTGACAGTAAATAAGTTCTACAGGGACTACAAAGCTGTTTTAAAGCCTCCCAAAGAATCGGTGCAGTGTTGAATTGTTGGTCACACGAACATAGAACATTTTACACAAATCAACCTACTTTATATCAGATTTTAGCTGCAAAACTTTTCCCAAAAAACTAAAAAAAAAAAATCCATATCAGGACATCTCTAGAAAGCTGCCTTGTTGTTTACATGCGGCACCAGTTCTGGCAATAAGCGGCTAATGACTGAAGTGATCATCTAAACTAAACCTGCGATGAGCTCTTGTATTAGCATGAAGCTCCCACAGGACAAATGATGGGGCCGCATTAAATTAAGTGAACCTTCCGATTCTATCATATCAGCCCGAGCATCTGTGTTTCCATAATTATGTGCGTTCCAATAAGAAGACTTAAAAGGCAATCTACGCCACCGCTTATTTAGTATTTCCACACAAATAATGTCAATTAAAAATGTCCCAGTAGGCCAAAATGACAGTAAGACGATAGATGGAATTTTGTGTTTGTTTGGTGAGTCAAGAAATCGTACCCGGAATAACCTTATTTTCATAAAACAGTATATTTGAATATCTGGATCATATTGGATTGGTCAGTGTAGCTTGAAAAAAGGCAGAGCGTGAGTAAAGACATTCAGACTCTCTATTTTCATTCACCATTTTTTCCAAAATTGCCATGATTGAACTGAAAAACTTGATACTAGTCTTATATCAATAAAACCCTGATATAAAGTGTGTAGACTTTCTTGGAAATGCTTACTGTTTTATTAAGCACACATATACAGTACCTTAACCTTTTTATAGATCTGTTTTGACCTTTGTCTTAACTGCATTTTTCAATTTAATGATTTTCAAAGTTCAGAATAAGATCATGGTATAATAAGATTCATTTTACGCACTTCTGTCTATTTACTGCTACATGAATGTCAAGAAGCCATTGAGTCTGATGACATATTTAAACTTTTCCCACAATTCCTGTGCAGTGTTGGTGTCAGTTTTCAAGTACAGCACCATCAATTATTCATGACTGAGGTGTTCTGGGTAATTTGTCTGTGAGTTTTGGATAGCACTGCAGAGGGATAAGAGCAAACCGTTCCAGGATAACAAGTACAAGTTCATTGAATTGCAATTTGTGTCCCATTACAGGAGACTACCATGGCTCCCCATAGTCTATTTTTTGCTCCATTTTTTAAAACAAGAAATAAATTGGTATTAAAAATATATTCTTTGCCAGTTGTTTTATAAATATATAGAAGCAACTGTATTTAAAGGGCCCATATTACACTATTTTCTGTCTGATTTATGTTATAATGTTCTTTTTTCCTCATCAAAAACATACCTGGAGTTGTGTTTTGTTTCATTCACACGTTTAACACACAAACCCTGCATATTTGGGCTGAGTTCTTTTCTCAAACTGAAAACACTCTGTACCACCTTGTGATGTCATGTGGTAATACAGGAAGTGCTCCACTGTGTTTTTAAACTTCGTACACCTTCATTAGAATCATTTGGATAATTTCAGCCTGGGAATTGACAATCTCTACTAAACTAAAGGTAAAAAGTTGCTGTCTACTTGAAAACTACCACTACATGACATCACAAGTTGCAACAGAGCATTTTGAACTTTGGAGATGTCGATAGACTAATAATAAAGGATTGCTCAAATATGTGAATGAAACAAAACACAACTCCAGGTATGTTTTTGAGGAGGTAACAACATTCCATTCCATTTTGCGTAATGTAGGGCCTTTGATTCTCAATCTGTCTTATTAGAGGCAATAAGTGCATATTCACTAAAATCATCCAAATAGGTATAAACTTGTGGGAAGCACTGGTGTCTTAATATCTGACCGTGGGTGTTCTCAAATCTTATAAATTACCTTATTTTTGATTTGAGATCTTTCTCAGTTTCTCACCCTTCTTGGCTTGTTCTGCTATTCCTCCTACCATTCACAGCTGAAGATTATGCATGATTTAAGTGACTTTTTTCATTGGTCAGCATGAAGGACTTTGAATGGGCTCTTTTGTATGCATAATGCGCATTTTAATAGTGCTCACTAGTTTTCTCTGTTCATCAGTTGGTCTTTAAAGATCCCATTTTATATTTATTTAGTCGTACCGATAATGACTCATTTATATGCAATATCATGTCTCCTTGGTATCTGCTGTGTGCGAGGGATGCAATTAAAAGCCAGCGTGATCTTAATTATTAAAACTCCATATTCTTTATTAGCTCACTTTCCTTGTTCAGAGGGCGGCACTCTCCAACACGTGAAGCCTGAGTTCATCAAACGGACCGATCGGCAAAAGGAAACAGCATTGTCTGATGAATGGGGTCAATATGCTGCTAACAGGGGACTCTAAAACATGACATTTTAATCATGGCGTTGCTCATGGGAACGATGGCAGCGCGCAACTCCAATGGCGTTCTAGACTATCTTGCTGCGGTGTGTTAAACAGCGTCCCAGTGCAGGGCCACTGCAGACAAAGAGCCATGTTCCGAAGAGAGAGTGTCTGTCATTTCACAGCCCTGTTCCTCCAGAGAGCGCTGCCATAATGGTTCAAAGAGAGCAGTGTTACTGAGGAAACAGCGAGACGCCACTTGTGAACTTTGCATTTTTTATGGTCTGTCATGTTTTGTCAGCGAGTCTGGGGATCTGTTTTGGTTCTGTGTTCTGACATAAGTTTGTGCATAGGGCACTGATTAGACACGTCCATGCATAATATAACTGCACTGCGAAAATGTTTTTGTTCACAGACCGCCTGGCAGAAGTAGCAGCGCGTCCAAGTGTTGGCGTGTTTGTCACAAGTAATTAATTCCCCCATAAAACTCCCTCTGGGATGATGGAAAAGGTAGGTTCATTAACCTTCGTCACCTAAGCTTCCTGTGGCACTTTACAATGTACTGGTGGCTGGCTGCTCCAATCGCCCATTACACAGAATGCGCTGAAATGAAAGGCTTTTCTTGTGAGATGGCTGTGTCTGTGAGAACAAAAGCACGGCTCAGTTCTGACTCTGCACAAGCTTTTAGGAGCAGAGACACAGGGCTTCAGAAGACCTGTTCGTCACTGAGCCCTCCTCTGACTCCGTGGCGCCCTCCCCAATTTGAACGCTCTCACCGTTTATTTCAAATTGGCACTTTATAGAGGCTAATCTCCGTGGGCTGACAATTGGCAGATTCCATCAAATAAAACCACACAGAAAGTGGCAGAAAGTGTGAGATAGACCAAATGAATGTGTTAAGTGAGAATCCTAGAGAAAAGCAGGGAACACAATGGTGAGCTGGATGTTCTTGGTGAATAGTGAGATTTGCAAAGCAGTGGTGAAGGAAAATGTGCCTTTTGGATTTGGCTTTGTTGGTTATGTGTGAGGACAAGTGTAGCTTACTAACCAGCTGCTGCTGTGCAAAAAGCCCAAGGGAAACCATCTGCTGTGAATGCTTGTCTACCACAGACCAGCGCTCCATGGTGAGGCTTTGTAAAGGCATTTTGGCATGAATAAACAGCTTCAGAAATTCAGTATAATACAGTATGAACGGACCCAGATAGTTTATTGCCTTGTAAGTATTTGGGGACAATCATGCTGAAATATTATTGTTTATTATTGTTTTAAGTGTTAAGTGCAATTATAGATGGAATAAGGAAGTGGACGAAAGGAGTGTGACGTCACCCATAGCGTTCGGCTCCAGTCAAATGAAGCTCATCGAGGCTAGAGCAGTTATAGACAATTTGGAGCCTGATTTGTCTATTATTAATGTTCATATCATGATTTAAAGACAAAATGGCTAAATAAAAACACCAGGATCATGTAGAGCGGGTTAATACAAACTTCTTAATGACTAGACTCGCTGTAGCAGTTACACAGAGAGGGGTGACAATTTTTCAATGTAAAGTGAGAGTTGATGGAGCCGGAAAACCTATCCCTATTTGGAACACGGTGACTAGTGCATTAGCTTTGTCCATTTATATATACGGTCTATGGGTGCAATGGTGGGTATAAATTGCACATTAACAAAGTGACAGTGAATGGTTACGGTCAGTGGTTGCCTCTGTAGTGTGTGGCACTAACAGTTACTTTTGGTTAGAGCCGATACCAAGTAATACTAAAGCAAGTATAGCAATATAGTTCTGAAACCGATACCAATGATTTTTGTATCAAAGTGCACTGAAATTCCTACTATAAAGAATTATATCACGGTGTATAAAGGCTTATCTTATTATCTTCTCTCCAAATTAAATATATGTGTAGATAACGTTTTGAAAAACATCTCATTTTAAGTATTGATATTTCTGCATGAGGATATTTTGGTTTTGATCCGCCCATCACTTCACCACAGTCAACATGGTGTTCCAGGTACAAATTTAGTGGCCAATCATTCATCAATCAGCCTTTTTCACTTTTGGCACCTGTTAAATAAAATGACCGCACAGGTACAAGCAGTAATTCATTACACGAGATTTTAACTTGTGGACTTTGAAGAGATACTTAAACTTGTTCAGCTCGGCCTCTGCACACTGCCCTCTGTGGTGTGGAGCTGGCTTTCCGCGCACCCCATTCATCTTCACCGTCATCACTGGCATCATTCACAGTCACGCCACCACCTCCAAGGCCCACGAGCTTTGGGGCCAGTCTCGTAGAGCCCATTGTAGAGGTCTTAAGAACAGCATTTTCTACACACTGTAATGGATTACCTCAACGGTCTGCCTGTCACGGTCAATGTTGGACCTGACACTTCATGTAAAATCCCCCTCTCCGGGTGAAATATCATACAGCAGCTACTAGCACTAGCAGTTTTATCAGAACCATTGTCAGAGTGTTTGGGGTGTAATTCCCTTGTTGTCCTGTCTCTATTCTTTCTGCCTGACAGGCTTTGATCCTTGGCACTTTGGCTAAAAGGATGTGGATTCTTCAGTGGGTTATTACTATGGAAACTGTAATATACACCGAAAAAACATTCTGGAAACAAAAATAATTGGAAACAAAATAGATGTGATTTTAATATTGTTTTCCTGTGTTGTTAGACATACATAGACAGACTCGTACTCAGTTTGACAGCTCCTCTGCGACTTTTCTTTTCCTCAGTCTTTGAATTCTTGTATCTTTTCTATCTAAAGCATTCTCATTTGCTTATATATTACTTATTTTTCATTTTTTTGGGCTTTTATGCAAACACATTGTGCGCATTCTGCTCATTTACTTCACATTTTTTGCTGCCCTCATTCAGCCTGTGAGCAAATCTCAACTCTGTCATGTTCTGGTCCAGTCCTGTGAAAGCACCAAAACTGTGTTACCAATAACGCAAAGAAAATTAAATCCAATGGCAAAATGTAACTATTTTGCGACCAAAAGCAGGCCAGATGGTAAATGGTTTAGTTGTTGTCATTATAGATACATTCAAACACTGATGCATGTTTACCGAGCCATTTACTGTTGCTGATGTCCAGTTGTGGTCAAAGCATTGTGTTCTATTTTTGTCATCAAAATTAGTTTTTCCCCAGTACAGATATATTGTATACGCAGCTCTTAAGGTAAAAATGAGGCTGTCAGGAAGTGTGCTGTTAGCATGCTAGTTGTTGCTAGCATTATCAGCTAGGCCCGTCGCGATAACACATTTTGAAGCACGATATATACTGCGATAAACGATCATAATGACATTTTTTATGCCACTAACACAATAAGAATAATGCAGGATAATCCCAGTAAACTAATGTTTAAATGTACAGCATCATTAAAAGCAACAAGTACATGGCAGAATGAACCAATAACCAAATAACTCAAAGCAAGAAGGTGCTGGGTTTGTCTCCCAGGCTGCCCAAGCCTTCTGTGCGGAGTTTGCACGTTTCTCCCTGTGTCTGGGTGAGTTTTCTCCAGACACTCCGGCTTCACAGCAACCCAGAACTGACCAAGTCGGGCACAAGATCTAGAGATGGGTCCCCAACAATAAAGTGTACCTTATATAACCGGTCCACCCCTTTTGATATGACTCTGCATTGTGTCCTGGGTGTTGCGGTAGAAACAACAGCGCCTCAGTCCAGGTTCAGAAAGTTTATTCGGTATCACAGATAGAAAAATCACAAACTGCTGTGAGTCGAGGGATCCAACAAATATTCCTCAGAGAAATTGCGCAGTTCTCCTACATTCTAAATATTGGCATTTGATTATATTACAATTAACAGCAATATTTCAGAACACAGTGAACTCAAATGTAATAAACATTCTATACTGCAACTGATATGTAACTGGTACTGTCCATCTCTAAGTACAGTTACAGTAAATCAACGATCGTGCCTGTATCACACAAACATCACAAACTGCTGTGAGTCAAGGGATTCGACAAATATTCTTTTAAAAAAAAGTTGACACAATAAAACTAAATGAGTAAAGACAGTCCAAAAGAGTGGCAACAAAGATTATAATTAGCTCACAAAATATTGAATAAAATTACATATAACACACTGTTGATCATTAAAGACATCACATAATGATTTACAAAAGAATTCAACTATTCACAGCACACTCATTAGCAAAAAAGATAATATTTTGTCAGGACCCCAAATTAGTGCGTCTTATCTCTGAGATGTTGCACAGCTCTGAGGCATTTGGTGGAATTCGATAATATATAACGATTGAAAAAGCATGAATTTATATTAACCTTGTGATGTCATGTAGTGATAGTTTTCAAGTTAACAGCTACCTTTTACCATTAGTTCAGTAGAGATCGGCAATTCCAGGGCTGAAATCATTCAAATGATTCTAGTGGAGGCGTATGGAGTGTAAAAATACAGTGGAGCACTTCCTGTATTACCACATGACATCACAAAGTGTTTTCTGTTTGAGAGAAGAACTCAGCCTAAATATGGAGGGTTGTGTGTTAAACATGTGCGAATGAAACAAAACGCAACACCACGTATGTTTGTGGGCCCTTTAAGTGAGGAATAACTTTGGACTAGTTGCGTATTTCACATTTTGAACACAGTAAAAATCCAGCAGAGCACCTTTAAGTGGCTTGACCAACATACAAATACAAGCACACCTTTGATAAACATAACTTAAACTGCACGCACAAATTTCCACCACAATGCATTGTTTGGCCCTGACCCAGCCATGTATTTACCTTTCTTGATATTCCCCTCGTGGACGACATCATCTACTTCGAGAGCTATTGTGCAGCTCATGGTAGAGAAAATCACCGCGGGTAAAATGACTTTGACATTGGTCCATAGTACAGGCAATGGAGGGTGACATATCCAATATCAGGAGAGTGGCAGGGCTAAATATTTTTGTCAGGCCAGCGGCTTTAGTGCAGAGAGATGTGGGTGACGGGTTCATTTGGGTCTGGCTTTCAACACGGCATTCTGGGAAGTGGGACCCCAGGTAACTGCTTTGGTTGGCTCTACCCTTGATGAGGACGTAGAGGGACAAGAGAGAGAGAGAAAGAGAGCTATTAGGAGTGATGAGGGGCAGAGCAATGTCTCACTACAAGCCTTAATTTCTCAAGTACAGCAATTTGAGATTTAAATACTGTCTGGCAAGTAGTAGAAGAAGAAATCGTGCCTAAGCAAGTGTTGAATTAAATGTGATTGTAATGATTGTTGCGATGACCTTGAACTTGTATGAGAATAACTAGAGAATGGAGAATGGAAGGGAAAGCTACAGACTTCATATAGTGGAGATAATTGTGATAAAAATGTGTATAAAAAGTGATATTCGATTTGTTTTTAAAGTATAAAAAGATTAGATGTTCCCAGCTTGAAGTTCTGATAAAGTTGTGTCAAATGGTTTGGTACATAAAACAACAAAGCAATATTTTGGAGTTGACTTGCTTGGTCCTGCAAAACTGAAAACTTCAATAAGTAAGGTTACTTGCATTTTGGTTTCATAATTGCGTACAAATAGTGATACGTAAAGGTTATAGCATACATTAGCATTGCCCATTCCTTTTTTATAATGTAGAGATCAATGATAGGCCTGTCACAATAATTACTATATCGACTTTGTTCAATATATGTTAGTTAGAACAATAGTTTTGGGGGTCGCTCATGTGTACATAAGAATTAATAACTTCTATGGCTCATTACAGATGCAAACTAAGTATTAAAGTGTTTCATTCTGCTGTTTATTTATAGCAGCTCATGTTTTTTTTAAGAATATTGTAGATTTAGACTAGTTTTCGTGGTATAAATCTGCTTTAGGGTTGTTGTGTCATTGGCATAAATTAGTTTCCCTATTACAATATTATTGTTTATTGTCTATATTTACTTCAGCAAGTTATCGCACTGAAGGGTTGATGGTTTGACCTTTGCTTTATGTCGTTATTCTCCACTGATTACTACATTCATTCAATATTGTCTGTTAGCCAAAGTTTTAGAAAGGGGGGTCTAGCAAGGAGGGCTGAGCGATTTGCGAAAAATATCTAATTCTGAAAAAAAAGCCAGAAATGAACTGACAAACTATACAAGAATTTCATATCAGAGCATGTTTGTACAGATCTAAACTTCAGGGTCGGAAGTTTTTATGCCGAATAAAAAAGGATATTTTGTTGTTTGTGGAGGAAATGATAGTACTCCAAAAATAGTCTTGGCGAATGGCTGCGTCCATTCAAATTGGGATTTTGATTCGAAGACTTTAATATTGCAGCCTTAGCAGCAAGTTAGTGGTTCACGCGGGGGTAGTGTTCTCCACTGTCGTAGAGTGCGCTATAGATTTATGATGCCTAAAGGCAGAGTGTGACCGAGCGGTGTGGCCCGGCTCTGGCCTGTGTTTTAACTTTGGACAAGTGTTGTGACATGGTGCATTTGGGGTGTGCGCTTTCTGCTCTGACATCCTGCAGAGCCAGTCTTCCTGCTGGGATAACAGCCTTGAGAGCATGTCACAGTAGAGGAAATAACCCAGCTGAATCGATGGACTGTTTCTTCAAATGCCAATCAGACTTGGAGCACGGAGCCATTTGGATCAGTCCGAGCCATCTGCGCCGTGAGGTGTGCATCCAAGGTCAAAGCTTTTAGAAATCCTTTGTCACCCCGAGCGCTACAGTGGGAGAAACCTGTCAAACCAAAGTGTGCTGCAGTGTCTAATGGATGGTAAAAATACATTGTGCTGACCTTTTGTTTTGTACTTTCTGCTTGTTTACGAGCCCGTCGTGGCTTATTTATTTGTCTCATAAGACGGTAATTTGTAAAGTTCACTGTACTGGAGTTAAGAGGCTATTTGTGGAACTGCATGTGAATAATGTGTACTCACGTGAACCGGTTGTTGGGGGAAATCAGTATATTTTGTACACCAGAACACTGCATCACAAACTATAGTATTATCTACATACAAATGATCAAACTGTGTTTCTGTTCTCAGTAAATGGCTGACTGGGGTATTGGATCAGTTTTGGACATGTGGAATACCTGATCCATTAAATGTTTTTTGTAACATAGGCTGGCCTTTAGCGGTAAGATTTCTTTTTTCCAATAATTTACCAAAGTGCATTGTGCAATGGAGGTTTGAGGAGCAGCGTCTCCTCCAGCAGCAGAACATGGTGTGTTGGTCTCAGGAGCCTTTTATACTGTCCCACTAACTGGATACAACTAGTGTTCCTTAAGAGGGGTGTTTAAAAATAACATTAGCTCTTTAAAACTCTTAAACCTCCATAAAACCAAATAAATCCATAAACCAAATTAACTTTATACATATACGTATATACACATAAACCCTAAAAACAAACACCGAATATACTTAAAACCCATAAACCCTTTAAAATGCCCAACATGCCTCCCCTACACGTTCCCTGCCTTGGTCCTGCCCCAGAACCTTTTTAAGGGAACTCGTTTCACCGGGGACCCCTTTGACACCTGGACACAAGGACACAGGAGGTAAGTTAAACATTCTTAAAACACTATTCACTAAAACACTGCAAATTACACAACACACAAACACTTAAAAACATTCTTAAACAAGTATTGCACTATAATATTGCACATATCCAATTTAATTATTAGCTGTTAACTGAATTTGTCTTTTCCCTCCAGGACACGCAGCTTCAACTAAAGTGCAACTGTGCCTCCAGATCTAAAATTGGGGGAAGAACAGACAAGTTAAATAAACATTTTAAAATCCTTTGTGTGCAATTGTCTCATTTGTTAAAGTGCAAATAATGTTCAAAGTGCTGTGTGCTATTAAAGTAAGTGCAGTTTAAAGTGCATATAGTGAAGGGTGTAAAGTGCTGTTACTTTTGTTACAAATGGGCTGTTTGTTACATAGGACCATCCCTTGCCTGGGATTCAGAATACACACTTCTTCAATACTTTATGAAGATGTGAGTGTGGTCACAGGTGAATCTCCTCGTTTTCAAATGGGCGTGATTGACAGGTGGATTAGCTCATCAGGGACACGCATGGTCCGTCCGTATCAGTAATAATAAAGGTAAAACAAATTCACAGGGGCTGAAAAACATGGTGGATTTCTGCAGAATCAATGA